>CAXHKU010000400.1:5000-60489 GCA_964017125.1 Flabesymbios commensalis
CTTCTATCACAAGCTGAAAAAAGTGAGATATATAAAGAACGTTATTATAATAAGCACATGGCATGGTTGAGAATTCGTTGGGAAGAACCCGCATAAATTGTATATCGTAAACAGCGCTGAGATGAGCCCTTCGCGCCATACATTAAGATGCGGTATACATTGTATCGTGCGAATATCTATCGGAAAGGGAAAGATAACACAGTTCAGTTAACTCTTTCATCGTGGGGAGCGACTTTAGACGTCAGAATCTGACGTCTATGGAAGTCAGATTCGGACGTCTAAATTCGATCCCACTGACAAAGTAAAGTATTTATAATGGCCGTAACGTAGAAGAATGACATAGGTATTCAAATAAACAGAAAGAGCCAACTAAGACATTTAAATTTATTTCAAATGACTGTAATTTTTAGCTAGTCGTAGCTATGAAGGATTAGCGATGTAATTATTATTTTGGAGCTAATATGTTTATGCTGTTGTATTAAGCATTCAATAAGAATATTCCACAAAGATTATTATTATAAATTTAATTTATGATAGATATTATCATTGTTAAATGATCGCTCGTAATCATGACTGTATTACTGATTCTCAGTCATTTAATATAGGCCAGCATTGTGAAGGCCTACATTGAGCCAGGGTGGCGACGTGAGTCAACCCTATATATCATAGCTACACAGGGTGAGACAGCGCCGTCTATGTATGATTGTGATATTTGTAAGGTACGATATTCATAAATTGAGTAACAAGGAATAATGGTTACAGGTATATTTCGTTTATATGTATTCATTTCATTATCATTCCGTTATATCTGTGCTATATTTTTCTTCTACAATTTTAATTTGTTACAGGGACGATTAGGTTTATTATGTCTAATAAAATATGAAACCCCACACTGCTTGGTTGTCAGTCAGGGAAACATATAACCCTGTATTCCCCCTCTCACATTAGTTATACATAATTAGTTGTATGTGTTGTAATCAGAGTGTCTATTGATATCCCCGTTTGCCTGATTATATGAAAGCGCTCAAGTTCTTTGACTCTATGATTGTTACAGTTGTCATAAAACTTAACTCATTATGTGTTGTATGAATGTTCTTTCTGTTTCATCAAAAATGTATGCTTACCCCTTCAGGAGAACATATGTGGGTGGCTATGTTGTAGGCATCATCACCACAGCATTCTTCATTTGATGGTCTAGCATTTACTGTATCATCACAGCATATGTGGGTAACTGAATTGTAGGCATCATCACCACAGCATTCTTCATTTGATGGTCTAGCATTTACTGTATCATCACAGCATATGTGGGTAACTGAATTGTAGGCAACATCACCACAGCATTCTCCATTTGATGGTTTACCATACACTGTATCATAACAGCATATGTGGGTAGCTGAATTGTATGTATCATAACCACAGCATTCGCCATTTGATGATTTAACATACACTGTATCATCACAGCATATGTGGGTAGCTATATTGTAGGAATCATAACCACAGCATTCGCCATTTGATGGTTTAACAGATATGTCACCTGCACAGCAGATGTGGGTGGCTGAATTGTAGGCATTCATACTACAGCATTCTCCATTTGATGATCTAACATTTACTGTATCATCACAGCATATCCGGGTAACTGAATTGAAGGCAACATCACCACAGCATTCTCCGTTTATTGGCTTAACATTTACATGGTCTTCACAGCATAGATGGGTCTCTGTATTGAAGGTTTGCTGGCCACAATCTGGATATTTGAGGGAATCAATCATCATTAAAATAATCAACACGCCTTGTTTAATGTAACGTTTTTATATTACTTTGTACAAGTAGGAAAAGTAAGCTTGTTTATTTCAGCAGATTTTTTTTTTAACTGAGTAATACTCACTTAGGATCTCGCCGTTGACACATGTAATAATGACTGTTGCAGCCACCAGTGAAACCAACTGCACGCAAATAGCCATATTGAACTGAAAAAAAGTGAAGTAAACATATACAAGCTTTTTCAATACAAAGTGGTCAGGCAGACACCCAGACAAGCAGATAGGCACAAAGGCAGGCAGTAATATTGAGATCATTATGGTATATTATTGAAGTAATTATGTGTCCCAAATCATTCAGTCTGTATCTGGTAAATATCTAAACGTGAGCTCATAAATGTAGAGGTGGATAATTTTTGTAGTCAGATATCAGATCTGCATATTTAACAAGTTACACTATTGTTGCTGGACTTGTCCGTTCATATACCAATTTAACTCCCCGGGGAGCATACATAACTGCCACCAACACTGTGGTAGGAACTTATTGTACATAGCGCCGATGATAACTTATTGGACATAGCGCCGATGATAACTTATTGGACATAGCGCCGATGATAACTTATCGGACATAGCGCCGATGATAACTTACTGGACATAGCGCCGATGATAACTTATTATACATAGCGCCGATGATAACTTATTGTACATAGCGCCGATGATAACTTATTGGACATAGCGCCGATGATAACTTATTGGACATAGCGCCGATGATAACTTATTGTACATAGCGCCGATGATAACTTATTGTACATAGCGCCGATGATAACTTATCGGACATAGCGCCGATGATAACTTATTGGACATAGCGCCGAGGATAACTTATTGTACATAGCGCCGATGATAACTTATTGGACATAGCGCCGATGATAACTTATTGGACATAGCGCCGATGATAACTTATCGGACATAGCGCCGATGATAACTTATTGGACATAGCGCCGATGATAACTTATTATACATAGCGCCGATGATAACTTATTGTACATAGCGCCGATGATAACTTATTGGACATAGCGCCGATGATAACTTATTGTACATAGCGCCGATGATAACTTATTGGACATAGCGCCGATGATAACTTATTGGACATAGCGCCGATGATAACTTATTGTACATAGCGCCGATGATAACTTATTGTACATAGCGCCGATGATAACTTATTGGACATAGCGCCGATGATAACTTATTGTACATTGCGCCGATGATAACTTATTGTACATAGCGCCGATGATAACTTATTGTACATAGCGCCGATGATAACTTATTGTACATAGCGCCGATGATAACTTATTGGACATAGCGCCGATGATAACTTATTGGACATAGCGCCGATGATAACTTATTGTACATAGCGCCGATGATAACTTATTAGACATAGCGCCGAGGATAACTTATTGTACATAGCGCCGATGATAACTTATTGGACATAGCGCCGATGATAACTTATTGGACATAGCGCCGATGATAACTTATTGTACATAGCGCCGATGATAACTTATTGGACATAGCGCCGAGGATAACTTATTGTACATAGCGCCGATGATAACTTATTGGACATAGCGCCGATGATAACTTATTGGACATAGCGCCGATGATAACTTATTGTACATAGCGCCGATGATAACTTATTGGACATAGCGCCGATGATAACTTATTGTACATAGCGCCGATGATAACTTATTGTACATAGCGCCGATAATAACTTATTGGACATAGCGCCGATGATAACTTATTGGACATAGCGCCGATGATAACTTATTGTACATAGCGCCGATGATAACTTATTGTACATAGCGCCGATGATAACTTATTGGACATAGCGCCGATGATAACTTATTGGACATAGCGCCGTTGATAACTTATTATACATAGCGCCGAGGATAACTTATTGGACATAGCGCCGATGATAACTTATTGGACATAGCGCCGATGATAACTTATTGGACATAGCGCCGATGATAACTTATTGTACATAGCGCCGATGATAACTTATTGGACATAGCGCCGAGGATAACTTATTGTACATAGCGCCGATGATAACTTATTGGACATAGCGCCGATGATAACTTATTGGACATAGCGCCGATGATAACTTATTGTACATAGCGCCGATGATAACTTATTGGACATAGCGCCGAGGATAACTTATTGTACATAGCGCCGATGATAATTTATTGGACATAGCGCCGATGATAACTTATTGGACATAGCGCCGATGATAACTTATTGTACATAGCGCCGATGATAACTTATTGGACATAGCGCCGATGATAACTTATTGTACATAGCGCCGATGATAACTTATTGTACATAGCGCCGATGATAACTTATTGGACATAGCGCCGATGATAACTTATTGTACATAGCGCCGGTGATAACTTATTGTACATAGCGCCGATGATAACTTATTGTACATAGCGCCGATGATAACTTATTGTACATAGCGCCGATGATAACTTATTGGACATAGCGCCGATGATAACTTATTGTACATAGCGCCGGTGATATGAACTTACACCTTGTCATCTCTGCCCTACCAAGGAATTGTCCTATCAGGTACACCTGGGTAGATTGATGTGCATTAAAGTGAAATGCCTAAGGTTGTAGAACAGTATAATGTAACCATACGTATAATGTAACCGGTTACATTATACGTCTGGTCTCATTATGCGGTCACAGGGAAAAACGTAATTTGTAACCAGCACTGACGTAGAGAGCGAAATCTAACGCACAGACGCGGAGAACCCAAAATTAAAGATAAAGTAAATCTAAAAGTTGGGGGAATTCCACAACAAAGAAAGCGTGGTGTTATTCATACTCTGGTACGCACCCTCTGATCAGAAAATCCCCAGTTATTCTGGCTTTTATTCATTGATCTCTCCACCAGTAGAAAATATATAAAAAAGAGGTGTTACACAAAATTTTTTGGTCAGCCAGAGCAAAAGTTAGCTTTTTATAATGGATCTCGCCCCGTCACTGACGTGTTTTCCTATTTTAGGGGTACAAATCGTACATTTTTAAACTTATATGGTAAATACTACTACTATGACCTCAATACATTTATTTCCTAGATAAATACATTCACAAATGAGTTCCACTGGGAGACCAGTGGATGAAATAAGTGAATTCTTGATTTTTACCGTGACCGATGGTGGCCATTTTGGATTTCACGCTCTAAAAAATTCCGCCTGCCTTTTCTAAAGAGGCGTGGAAGCTTATTTTTTACAAATACCTTAAGCTACCCAAAACAACCGCCAAGGTTGGTCACTGAATCACGGTTTTGGACCCCACGATGTCCCCCCGGACAGCATTGACAAGCGCTTGCTGTCCCAAACTGAGAAAGAAACGACAAGCTCGACCGAACACAGACTCGATTGCCCCGTACTTTACGAGTGCCCGATATACATGTACAACCACTATAACTTATCACGGGCCCAACGAACGTATCAAACAATCGAGTAAAACATTTATAATGTACGCCAAAATTAAAATTGATAATATTAAACCTAGATCCCTATTGGCTGCTTGTGCGACACTTTTTACCATAACATTAAGTGTATCAGTGTATCAGTTAATAAAACACCTGAATATTTATATGATTTGGCTATGTTTATGATTTCACTGCCACCCACAAATTCGTGCTCAGTAATCTCGGTTGAAAATGAACGAGCATGAAGAACTGCTGAATTATTATTCTTAATATCCAGCCCCCATGTTGAGACCCACTCATCCAAAGTATTCAGTATTATCTGCAAATGAGTCTCTGCGATTAGAACTATATCATCTGCGTACATCGAGATGGATACATTATTGTCTCCTACTACCACACCTCTGTTCAATCTTTGTATTTGTTCTGCCAATTCATTGATAAATATATTAAGTAAAAGTGATGATAATTTACAACCTTGTATCAATCCACATTCAACATTAAACCATGGTGTTTGTAAACCATTTAACATAACTTAGCATTCTGTATTTCTATATAAAGATCTCAGTGCAAAAGAAAAATTACTATGAACACCTTGTTGACGCAGCTTATACCATAGCATGTTACGATCTGTATCAGTGTATAGTCATATGCCTTTAGCAGATCTATAAATGCAGTGAAAGTTCACTTACTTTCTTTTTTCTATTTTTACAAAATCCGTTTTTGCAATCAATTATTACTTCGTGTACTTCCGACCACTTACTGAGACGTTTATTTAAAATTCTGCCATAGATTTTACTAATGGATGATATCAAGCTCATACCTCGGTTCTGTAGAAGATCTCTATAGTCTGTGACACCAGCTTTAAAAATGAATTATTGACTTTTCCCAGATTTGTGGGTTTACACCATAATCAAAACAATAATTAAACAAATCATGCAACACAGCGACTGGTGCGGCTTGTGATTCCTTTAATCATCTTGGTGTTTCGAGCTGACGTCAGTCAATGCTTTTTTTAGATTGTTTTCTAACATGTTAAATGTAACTAATATTAATATTTTCTTCTTTATACATACTCTCACTCATTATGTAATTACTCGGTTTCTACGCTTTCCGGAGGGCTTTTTTTGCTATATGCAGTAGCTATTTTATCTCTGGTTTTGGTGCGGGAAACTTAAAAATATCATGCCAATGCTGTTCAACTGTAGGTTACTCTAAATAGTTCTGATGCATATTTTATTTAACCTGTGCTTGTTTTAGTATATAATGTCGTTTGATTTTAACATGTTTAAGTTTACTTAGCATGCATATTTTACCAAACTAATCCTGTTGTATATAGTCTTGTACATATGTTCATTTTAATGACGCATAAGTCTGCATAGACATGCCGTCGTCAATAAATATCTATCTATATATCTATCACTAACCGCTGCAGAGTTATTTAATACCTCTGCTGGAATTCTGATATGTCCCATAGCCTTGCCATGCTCAGCTAATCCAATCGTTTCTCCCACCTCCCACAGGTTAATGTCTACATTCAAGCTATGAAGATTATCCTCATTGTCCTCTGCAGAGTCTGTTAAAAGGAAAGCACGAACCTGAGCTGCATTAGCGGCCTGTTGATCACTGATCTGTGAGCGCCGGTTAAGTAAATCCTGACATGCGTTTTGCTAAAAGTCCAGTACCGTCTGTGGATCCGTGCAGGTTGTACCATCTTCTTTCTGGACCTCCATAGGTATTTGTTTCTTCACTGTGTGCCTTACACCCAGATTACCTATCCTCTCCCAGAAGTCGGTTTAATTCCGTGTGCACATATTGAGTAACTCAGCTTGTAACTTGTGCCAATGTATCCGTTTTGCTCGCTGCAGCTTCTTAGTAAATGTCTTTCTACTGGCTACATACATGTGCCTGAGTTGATGACGCTGATGCGGTTAGATAGGCATTCTCAGCTGTAGTTACTTCCTGCATTAGAAGTGTATCTTCCACTTTACAGATTGGCAGATACACCCTTTCATATCGGCGCCACGGCGCGTTTACGCTGTGGTATAACTCCCATTTATTTAGAATTAGGTCGTTTTTTAACATACCTGACCACAAAAATAATGTAACTTTACTTTACTATAGCATGTTACGATCTGTATCAGTGTATAGTCATATTCCTTTAGCAGATCTATAAATGCAGTGAAAGTTAACTTACTTTAATTTTTCTATTTTTACGAAAACCGTTTTTGCAATCACTTATCACTTCGTGTACTTCCGACCACTTACTTCTTCTCCTTGACAAATATGTCTGTAGATCTATTCCGAAGATATATGCTGGTAACATCCAAATTATGTAACCCTGTAAGGCCTAGTGTACTCCTGCAAAGCTGAAATAATAGCCGAAACAGATAGTGATTATCAACTTTTCGAGTTTAAAGTGTATCACTGACATTGCATGGACCTTGACATTTGAAAATTACTTTTTATGTTTACTCTCCAATGTGTATGGAATAGCTAAAAAAAATAGTATTTCGATCGAAATTTTGTATTTACTATATCCTAAACTATCTGTGTGCAAAATTTAACACTTCTATCCAGTTCGCGAACACATTGGTCATCTTTGAAGGCTTACCAACCCCGCTATATGTATGTATGATAATTATATGATATCAACCAGTTACAATAATGTGGTTAAAATCATTGACAAGCGCTGTAATTCAGTGATTGGATTTATGAGAGCATGCGTCCTAATATTGTGCTTGTTGAAGACGCTGTATATTTCTCAATGTTGAGAATTTAAAGATTAAAATCTCATTCTGATTCATCTAATATTATTTTCTGTATTACCTCTCTTTAATCCCAGCTTTTTCTCCTCATTTTTATTCACCTGAACTCTTACAGTACGGGGATAGACTTAGTCATCAGAATCTGACGTCTGTAGACGTCCGATTCTGACGACTAAAGTCTATCTCCGCACTGTAAGAGTTAAAATATTTATAATGATCGTAGACCCATGACATAGGTATTCAAATGAATCAGAAAGAGATAACTAAGATATTTATGATGATTTCAAACTGTAAAAACCCTTTGGCCTCCGAAGTTTTCATAAACAAATTCAGCGCTTCAAGGGTTAAGTTGTAAATTACGGCAGCAATTTACATGTCAAGCTGAATTAAAATGGCTTAATTTTTTCAATTTTTTTTTCAATTTTTTCAATTATTTATTACCTGCCCATCGAATGAAAACATCGGGTGTTCTTATATTGAGGATTTATATTACTTGATTTAATGTGTTTTATTCCCAAAATACCATGTGGAGTTGGGAATGAACGTTTGCCATAGAGGGTCAGCATAACTATATCTGTTGTTTTGTATAAATATTTCTTCCCTGGGGCGTGAAGGGTTATTCCCTGGTGTAAGGGGTCATTTATCATCAGAGTGTCCAGTTTGACAGAGCCTACCCCCGGGCACGCCCCCCCCCCCCCCCCCCGGGGGGATGAAACATTGCAGTACGTTATCTACCTTAATCAAATACATACCATTTGAAATTATTGAAAGAATTATATTGCGCTGGTCAGTAAGTACACAGTTCATTATCTATCCCGGATAAAAAAATGAAATGAATGGGGTTTTTGGACACACTTGTGCACACAATAGGCTAAACTGGGCCAGGAGAACCTCCTGAGGAAGGTGAGACGAACAAAATAACACTGCTCTCCAGACACAGACACAGGAGATTCGAACCCTGGCGGTCTGATGCCGAGCACGCTACCTCCTGGTCACGGAGGTTCCCCACAATATTGAATATTTACGAGTGAGCGAGGAAGAAATATTTTGTTTTTTTGAAACTTGAAGGCCAGAGTGGGGCTCGAACCCGCGATCTCCGACATTCCAAGAAGGCAGCTTTAACCACTGCACCACGGCCCCCGCCACGTCTTTCCCAGATACAATTCCTTTTATTTTGACTAAAACAAATATTTTCTAATTCTGCATTGGTCAAAAGAAAAGAAAACTATAAAATTAGAAATATTAAAATACGACTGTACCATTGGTCTTGCTACTCGAAAACAACAAGTTCAAAAAAAAAAGCTATGCCAGCTCACCTATTCCCTGTTATGTATACAGCATGTCTATCCCTTTCAGTGTGGGTGTTATCTTGGGATTTTCTCAGTTGAGACAAGACAATGTAAGTCAATTTTGTATCCTGCTATTCCTTATTCTTTCTCGCACTCTTCACTTATATACATTCATCATGTCACCTGACCAACGTGGACCTATCTGATTGGCCACCACACGTCACGATCCCCTTACCTGGTAGACGTGTCTTTCTATGTGGAGGTGTATGAGCTGTGTTAGTGGTGACTATTCAGGCGTGTTTCTGTACATATCCTGACAGGGCTGGTGCCGTGATGTAATCACTCTCAGCTTCACCATGCTATTATTTCCGATATCGAGTCTGAAGTAATTACAGTTAACCCTTTCCGTACCAGATGGTCATAACTCCCTTCCCCCTCGTAACAATACGAGCGACAACTGCTCGTCATTTGGTATATAATTTCTATAATTTTGTTTTCGTGTCAAACTGAGGTGTACATCAATGATGTGACAAGAGCTGAATAAAATTATACATTACATTTTAATAAACTTAGAAATTTGAAATATTTAACAATTTTATATTTATATCATATAAACAATAAATGATTTTTGTCCACCAATGAAGGTAAAGTAAGTTAAATTAAAAATAAACATCTTTGAAACAATCAATCTGATAGTCAGTAAAACAAATATAAAGCTAATATAATTAAAAAATAAAACATCTTTCACGTAGCCTACAGTGGCGAATATAATTGCCAATAAAGCAAATATGCCAACCGTTTAAGGTGAGTTAAGGTTGTTCAAAAAACATCTTTGAAATAGTCAATATGCAAACCAATGAAGGTAAGCTAATATAATTTAAAAATAAAACTTTTTTAAAGACAGTGGCGAATACAATTGCCAATAAAGCAATATGCCAACTGTTTAAATTAAGCTAATGTAGTTTAAAAAAACTATTTTAAAATAGTCAATATACCAGCCAATAAAAGCAAGCTAATAGAAGAAAAATACATTCTTTGCTTATCATAAAATATGCACATTATCATGTATTTAAATCCAACAATTATATATTCTGCGTATTAGTTATTAATCGTGTTGATATATATCGTGTTGACTAATATCAAGAAAACATCAATGAACAAGGTGTTCGCGTATCAACGGGCACACAGAATTGTGAGCCCAGTGAGTAAAGGCGCACACCATATTCAACGAGTGTTGTATATCCCATATCTCACTCAAAAGAAGACCATTTGCATATCTTCTTACACTTACTGTTTGTGTTTTCACCATGAGACGTATATCGGTATCAGCCAATACGGCACTTCGCTGTACTACATGTATACATGTTGTATGCATGTTGTATAGCAGGTGAGCGAGGTATGCTATTGACTGAGCCTCGGCGGGTCTTATGGTCGTCTGTCATGTCGGTCAACTGTACACTTATCTGCACGTTGAAAGTTTTGGACAATCGTGTGAGAAAATACAGACGGTGCTCATTTTCGTGCTGTATGGAAAAATACAGCACATGTCTTAGGAATAAAGTGTTCGCCTAAAGGCTCACACATTATTCCTTGGACGAATGCTGTATTTTCCAATACCGCACTCAAATGAACACCGTTTGCATATCCTATACATGCTGTATAGCAAGTGAGAGGGGAGTGCTATTGACAGATCGTCGCGATTGAACACCTTGTGGTCGTTTGTCATGTCGGTCGACTGTACACTTTTTGCGCCGTTGAAAGTTTTGGACAGTCATGTGAGAAAATAAGAGAATGTGAGAATTTCGTGCGGTATGGAAAAATACAGCACATGTCCAAGGAATAAGGTGTTCGCCTGAGGCTCACACCTTATTCCTTGGATATCGTTTGCATAACGCATTCACAAAATTCTCCGACTGGACTAAATTTCCTGGTCGCCTTAATATTTATCTTTCTCCAGGGCTGATTGCTCATGCTCCGGATGATTGTCAGCGTAAACCAAGACATTATCTGACTTGATTTATATTTCACTGGCCGATCGATTTTGTTCTGTTGGACATCAAAGTATACATATCCTTGCAGTCGGATGTTTGGCTTCCTATTGGTTGAAATGGATGCTACTTGGCGGGAAAGATTGAAATAAACTTAAAGATGAGGAAATGAAAATGTCTCAAATACACGCATCTATGATATGCTCAATTGTGCATTTTTTTATTAAAACTAATGTGCTAATTATAACATTTGTTAATGCTGATACCAAAATCCACACAAGGTCCACACTCGATCGTGGTCCATTAAATATGTCATGGGACAGTGATTTTGCTATGGGACGCAATACATGATAACATTTTTTAGAAACAATATTATATCTCTATGATTAAAAAAAATATTTTTACTTTATTGTTTTATTGCACAAAAAACACACTACATCTGAAACATAATGCTGCGTACATTTGTTTTGTCTCTGCAAGCACGTAACCGATGAACTGGAAGAGTTAGCATCTTGAAGGTCTAGTTGTGTAGTCAAGTAGGTAGTTTGGAATTTTAGTAACTTTAAGCTATAAGTATTATGTTCCAGATGTCACAGCGATAGCTTGTATATAACTGAAGAAACGGTCTATGTATCATAATCATGTTATTAACCATTCGATCAGCTCCCCATCAACCACAAAACGCTGAACCAATGTTTGTTTAATGTTAGTCCAACGTAGTAGACGATCGGCCAGCATTAAAAGGCCTACAGGTAACATCGCTCTACAGAATCGGCTCTACTGAAAGTACCTAGCGATATCGTTATTAGTATGGACAAGGGTGAAATTACGGCTCTGACCTTGCTTGACTTGTCGGCGGCTTCCGACACCATTGACCATGCCACATTAACAGATAGACTTTCTGATTAGTATGGAATATCCGGCCAGACTCAAATTTGGGTTTCTTCTTATTTGCAAAATAGGCACCAATCCGTAACCAGAGTATCAATGACACAGAAGCTCATCCTTAATTAGGGCAAGTTAATTACGGATTAAAATTTCTGAAATCTATGCACAATCACGAGTTCTTACAAATAAAGTAAACAAAATTGAAATCGGATAAGAATTGAGGGGGAAGCATTTCTTGTGAATTGTGGACAGAGTGCCCTAATTAGATTTTAAATAGGTCATAAGTTAATTAATAATTAAAATTTTCGAGATCCGTGAGGAAATTTAATGCACAGGCACGAGCTCTTTCAAACAAACTAAACAAAATTAAAATCAGATAAGAAATGATGGAGAAAAAACATTTCTTGTGAATTGTGGACAGAGTGCCTTAATTAGGTCTTAATTAGGTCATAATTTAATTAATAATAAAAATTTCTAAAATCCGTGAGGAAATTTAATGCACAGGTACAAGCTCTTTTAAACAAACCAAACAAAATTAAAATCGAGAAGCATTTCTTGTGAATTGTGGACAGAGTGCCCTAATTAGATATTAATTAAGTTAATTAATAAGTATTTTTTTTGAAATCCGTGAGGAAGTCTAATGCACAGGGCCGAGCTCTTTGAAAGAAAATTAAGATCGAATAAGAATTGAGGAAAGACAAGCATTTCAAGTTTATGAGCTAATATAAATATTTGAGAGTTGATATAATTAACCCTTGTCCTCCTGAATCGTTTGCTTGTATTTTTCATTCACTTGAAGCTGGAATTACTAACGCAATTTCCAGCTTCAAATGACGAATATTATTTATTTTTGTAAAAAGCTGACATCGCCAAGATTGAAGTATTGGATTAACTAGTCATCCACAAACAAATAATTTATTAAATTTAGTGATATTTCGATTGATCTAAACATTTTTGAATACTTATTTATAAATAATACTAGCAGGACAAGGGTTAAGATAACTTGCCTGAAACACTTACTCTTAACCCTTAGAACACTAATGTCTACTATAGTCAGCTATTGTATTACCCTTAGAACACTAATGTCTACCATAGTCAGCTATTGTATTAACCCTTAGAACACTAATGTCTACCATAGTCAGCTATTCTATTAACCTTTAGAACACTAATGTCTACCATAGTCAGCTATTGTATTAACCCTTAGAACACTAATGTCTACCATAGTCAGCTATTGTATTAACCCTTAGAACACTAATGTCTACCATAGTCAGCTATTGTATTAACCTTTAGAACACTAATGTCTACCATAGTCAGCTATTGTAATAACCTTTAGAACACTAATGTCTACCATAGTCAGCTATTGTATTAACCCTTAGAACACTAATGTCTACCATAGTCAGCTATTGTATTAACCTTTAGAACACTAATGTCTACCATAGTCAGCTATTGTATTAACCCTTAGAACACTAATGTCTACCATAGTCAGCTATTGTACTAACCTTTAGAATACTAATGCCTACCTTAGTCAGCTATTGTATTAACCCTTAGAACATTATTGTCTACCATAGTCAGCTATTGTATCAACCCTTAGAACACTAATGTCTACCATAGTCAGCTAGTGTATTAACCCTTAGAACACTAATGTCTACCATAGTCAGCTAGTGTATTAACCTTTAGAACTCTAATGTCTACCATGGTCAGCTAGTGTATTACCCCTTAGAACACTAATGTCTACCATAGTCAGCTAGTGTATTAACCTTTAGAACTCTAATGTCTACCATAGTCAGCTATTGTATTAGCCCTTAGAACACTAATGTTAGAACACTAATGTCTACCATAGTCAGCTATTCTATTAACCCTTAGAACACTAATGTCTACCATAGTCAGCTATTGTATTAACCTTTAGAACACTCATGTCTACCATAGTCAGCTATTGTATTAACCCTTAGAACACTAATGTTAGAACACTAATGTCTACCATAGTCAGCTATTGTATTAACCCTTAGGACACTAATGTCTACCATAGTCAGCTATTGTATCTACCCTTAGAACACTAATGTTAGAACACTAATGTCTATCATAGCCAGCTATTGTATTAACCCTTAGAACACTAATGTTAGAAATATAATGTCTACCATAGTCAGCTATTGTATTAACCCTTAGAACACTAATGTCTACCATAGTCAGCTATTGTATTAACATTTAGAACACTAATGTCTACCATAGTCAGCTATTGTATTAACCCTTAGAACACGAATGTCTACCATAGTCAGCTATTGTATTAACCCTTAGAACACGAATGTCTACCATAGTCAGCTATTGTATCAACCCTTAGAACACTAATGTTAGAACACTAATGTATATCATAGACAGCTATTGTATTAACCTTTAGAACACTAATGTCTACCATAGTCAGCTATTGTAATAACCTTTAGAACACTAATGTCTACCATAGTCAGCTATTGTATTAACCCTTAGAACACTAATGTCTACCATAGTCAGCTATTGTATTAACCTTTAGAACACTAATGTCTACCATAGTCAGCTATTGTATTAACCCTTAGAACACTAATGTCTACCATAGTCAGCTATTGTACTAACCTTTAGAATACTAATGCCTACCTTAGTCAGCTATTGTATTAACCCTTAGAACATTATTGTCTACCATAGTCAGCTATTGTATCAACCCTTAGAACACGAATGTCTACCATAGTCAGCTATTGTATTAACCCTTAGAACACGAATGTCTACCATAGTCAGCTATTGTATCAACCCTTAGAACACTAATGTTAGAACACTAATGTATATCATAGACAGCTATTGTATTAACCTTTAGAACACTAATGTCTACCATAGTCAGCTATTGTAATAACCTTTAGAACACTAATGTCTACCATAGTCAGCTATTGTATTAACCCTTAGAACACTAATGTCTACCATAGTCAGCTATTGTATTAACCTTTAGAACACTAATGTCTACCATAGTCAGCTATTGTATTAACCCTTAGAACACTAATGTCTACCATAGTCAGCTATTGTACTAACCTTTAGAATACTAATGCCTACCTTAGTCAGCTATTGTATTAACCCTTAGAACATTATTGTCTACCATAGTCAGCTATTGTATCAACCCTTAGAACACTAATGTCTACCATAGTCAGCTAGTGTATTAACCCTTAGAACACTAATGTCTACCATAGTCAGCTAGTGTATTAACCTTTAGAACTCTAATGTCTACCATGGTCAGCTAGTGTATTACCCCTTAGAACACTAATGTCTACCATAGTCAGCTAGTGTATTAACCTTTAGAACTCTAATGTCTACCATAGTCAGCTATTGTATTAGCCCTTAGAACACTAATGTTAGAACACTAATGTCTACCATAGTCAGCTATTCTATTAACCCTTAGAACACTAATGTCTACCATAGTCAGCTATTGTATTAACCTTTAGAACACTCATGTCTACCATAGTCAGCTATTGTATTAACCCTTAGAACACTAATGTTAGAACACTAATGTCTACCATAGTCAGCTATTGTATTAACCCTTAGGACACTAATGTCTACCATAGTCAGCTATTGTATCTACCCTTAGAACACTAATGTTAGAACACTAATGTCTATCATAGCCAGCTATTGTATTAACCCTTAGAACACTAATGTTAGAAATATAATGTCTACCATAGTCAGCTATTGTATTAACCCTTAGAACACTAATGTCTACCATAGTCAGCTATTGTATTAACATTTAGAACACTAATGTCTACCATAGTCAGCTATTGTATTAACCCTTAGAACACGAATGTCTACCATAGTCAGCTATTGTATTAACCCTTAGAACACGAATGTCTACCATAGTCAGCTATTGTATCAACCCTTAGAACACTAATGTTAGAACACTAATGTATATCATAGACAGCTATTGTATTAACCCTTAGAACACTAATGTTAGAAATCTAATGTCTACCATAGTCAGCCATTGTATTAACCCTTAGAACACTAATGTCTACCATAGTCAGCTATCGTATTAACCCTTAGAACACTAATGTCTACCATAGTCGGCTATTGTATTAACCCTTAGAACACGAATGTCTACCATAGTCAGCTATTGTATTAACCCTTAGAACACGAATGTCTACCATAGTCAGCTATTGTATTAACCATTAGAACATTAATGTCTACCTTGGTCAGCTAGTGTATTAACCTTTAGAACACTAATGTCTACCATAGTCAGCTAGTGTATTAACCCTTATAACACTAATGTCTACCATAGTCAGCTATTGTATTAACCTTTAGAACACTAATGTCTACCATAGTCAGCTATTGTCTTAACCCTTAGAACACTAATGTCTACCATAGTCAGCTATTGTATTAACCTTTAGAACACTAATGTCTACAACAGTCAGCTAGTGTATTAACCCTTAGAACATTAATATTAGAACACTAATGTTTACCATAGTAAGCTAGTGTATTAACCCTTAGGACACTAATGTCTACCATAGTCAGCTATTGTATCAACCCTTAGAACACTAATGTTAGAACACTAATGTCTATCATAGCCAGCTATTGTATTAACCCTTAGAACACTAATGTTAGAAATATAATGTCTACCATAGTCAGCTATTGTATTAACCCTTAGAACACTAATGTCTACCATAGTCAGCTATTGTATTAACATTTAGAACACTAATGTCTACCATAGTCAGCTATTGTATTAACCCTTAGAACACGAATGTCTACCATAGTCAGCTATTGTACTAACCTTTAGAATACTAATGCCTACCTTAGTCAGCTATTGTATTAACCCTTAGAACATTATTGTCTACCATAGTCAGCTATTGTATTAACCCTTAGAACACTAATGTCTACCATAGTCAGCTATTGTATTGACCCTTAGAACACTAATGTCTACCATAGTCAGCTATTGTATTAACATTTAGAACACTAATGTCTACCATAGTCAGCTATTGTATTAACCCTTAGAACACGAATGTCTACCATAGTCAGCTATTGTATTAACCCTTAGAACACGAATGTCTACCATAGTCAGCTATTGTATCAACCCTTAGAACACTAATGTTAGAACACTAATGTCTATCATAGCCAGCTATTGTATTAACCCTTAGAACACTAATGTTAGAAATCTAATGTCTACCATAGTCAGCTATTGTATTAACCCTTAGAACACTAATGTCTACCATAGTCAGCTATTGTATTAACCCTTAGAACACTAATGTCTACCATAGTCAGCTATTGTATTAACCCTTAGAACACTAATGTCTACCATAGTCGGCTATTGTATTAACCCTTAGAACACGAATGTCTACCATAGTCAGCTATTGTATTAACCCTTAGAACACGAATGTCTACCATAGTCAGCTATTGTATTAACCTTTAGAACACTAATGTCTACCATAGTCAGCTATTGTCTTAACCCTTAGAACACTAATGTCTACCATAGTCAGTTATTGTATTAACCTTTAGAACACTAATGTCTACCATAGTCAGCTAGTGTATTAACCTTTAGAACACTAAGGTCCACCATAGTCAGCTATTGTATTAACCCTTAGAACATTAATATTAGAACACTAATGTCTACCATAGTCAGCTAGTGTATTAACCCTTAGAACACTAATGTCTACCATAGTCAGCTATTGTATTAACCTTTAGAACACTAAGGTCTACCATAGTCAGCTACAGGTCCACCATAGTCAGCTATTGCATTAACCTTTAGAACACTAATGTCTACCATAGTCAGCTATTGTATTAACCCTTAGAACACTAATGTCTACCATAGTCAGCTATTGTATTAACCTTTAGAACACTAATGTCTACCATAGTCAGCTATTGTAATAACCTTTAGAACACTAATGTCTACCATAGTCAGCTATTGTATTAACCCTTAGAACACTAATGTCTACCATAGTCAGCTATTGTATTAACCTTTAGAACACTAATGTCTACCATAGTCAGCTATTGTATTAACCCTTAGAACACTAATGTCTACCATAGTCAGCTATTGTACTAACCTTTAGAACACTAATGCCTACCTTAGTCAGCTATTGTATTAACCCTTAGAACATTAATGTCTACCATAGTCAGCTATTGTATCAACCCTTAGAACACTAATGTCTACCATAGTCAGCTAGTGTATTAACCCTTAGAACACTAATGTCTACCATAGTCAGCTAGTGTATTAACCTTTAGAACTCTAATGTCTACCATAGTCAGCTAGTGTATTACCCCTTAGAACACTAATGTCTACCATAGTCAGCTAGTGTATTAACCTTTAGAACTCTAATGTCTACCATAGTCAGCTACAGGTCCACCATAGTCAGCTATTGCATTAACCTTTAGAACACTAATTTCTACCATAGTCAGCTATTGTATTAACCCTGAGAACACTAATGTCTACCATAGTCAGCTATTGTATTAACCTTTAGAACACTAATGTCTACCATAGTCAGCTATTGTATTAACCTTTAGAACACTAATGTCTACCATAGTCAGCTATTGTATTAACCTCTAGAACACGAATGTCTACCATAGTCAGCTATTGTATTAACCCTTAGAACATTAATGTCTACCATAGTCAGCTATTGTATTAACCCTTAGAACACTAATGTCTACCATAGTCAGCTATTGTATTAACCTTTAGAACACTAATGTCTACCATAGTCAGCTATTGTATCTACCCTTAGAACACTAATGTTAGAACACTAATGTCTATCATAGCCAGCTATTGTATTAACCCTTAGAACACTAATGTTAGAAATATAATGTCTACCATAGTCAGCTATTGTATTAACCCTTAGAACACTAATGTCTACCATAGTCAGCTATTGTATTAACATTAAGAACACTAATGTCTACCATAGTCAGCTATTGTATTAACCCTTAGAACACGAATGTCTACCATAGTCAGCTATTGTATTAACCCTTAGAACACGAATGTCTACCATAGTCAGCTATTGTATCAACCCTTAGAACACTAATGCTAGAACACTAATGTATATCATAGACAGCTATTGTATTAACCCTTAGAACACTAATGTTAGAAATCTAATGTCTACCATAGTCAGCCATTGTATTAACCCTTAGAACACGAATGTCTACCATAGTCAGCTATTGTATTAACCCTTAGAACACGAATGTCTACCATAGTCAGCTATTGTATTAACCATTAGAACATTAATGTCTACCTTGGTCAGCTAGTGTATTAACCTTTAGAACACTAATGTCTACCATAGTCAGCTAGTGTATTAACCCTTATAACACTAATGTCTACCATAGTCAGCTATTGTATTAACCTTTAGAACACTAATGTCTACCATAGTCAGCTATTGTCTTAACCCTTAGAACACTAATGTCTACCATAGTCAGCTATTGTATTAACCTTTAGAACACTAATGTCTACAACAGTCAGCTAGTGTATTAACCCTTAGAACATTAATATTAGAACACTAATGTTTACCATAGTAAGCTAGTGTATTAACCCTTAGGACACTAATGTCTACCATAGTCAGCTATTGTATCAACCCTTAGAACACTAATGTTAGAACACTAATGTCTATCATAGCCAGCTATTGTATTAACCCTTAGAACACTAATGTTAGAAATATAATGTCTAACATAGTCAGCTATTGTATTAACCCTTAGAACACTAATGTCTACCATAGTCAGCTATTGTATTAACATTTAGAACACTAATGTCTACCATAGTCAGCTATTGTATTAACCCTTAGAACACGAATGTCTACCATAGTCAGCTATTGTACTAACCTTTAGAATACTAATGCCTACCTTAGTCAGCTATTGTATTAACCCTTAGAACATTATTGTCTACCATAGTCAGCTATTGTATTAACCCTTAGAACACTAATGTCTACCATAGTCAGCTATTGTATTGACCCTTAGAACACTAATGTCTACCATAGTCAGCTATTGTATTAACATTTAGAACACTAATGTCTACCATAGTCAGCTATTGTATTAACCCTTAGAACACGAATGTCTACCATAGTCAGCTATTGTATTAACCCTTAGAACACGAATGTCTACCATAGTCAGCTATTGTATCAACCCTTAGAACACTAATGTTAGAACACTAATGTCTATCATAGCCAGCTATTGTATTAACCCTTAGAACACTAATGTTAGAAATCTAATGTCTACCATAGTCAGCTATTGTATTAACCCTTAGAACACTAATGTCTACCATAGTCAGCTATTGTATTAACCCTTAGAACACTAATGTCTACCATAGTCAGCTATTGTATTAACTCTTAGAACACTAATGTCTACCATAGTCGGCTATTGTATTAACCCTTAGAACACGAATGTCTACCATAGTCAGCTATTGTATTAACCCTTAGAACACGAATGTCTACCATAGTCAGCTATTGTATTAACCTTTAGAACACTAATGTCTACCATAGTCAGCTATTGTCTTAACCCTTAGAACACTAATGTCTACCATAGTCAGTTATTGTATTAACCTTTAGAACACTAATGTCTACCATAGTCAGCTAGTGTATTAACCTTTAGAACACTAAGGTCCACCATAGTCAGCTATTGTATTAACCCTTAGAACATTAATATTAGAACACTAATGTCTACCATAGTCAGCTAGTGTATTAACCCTTAGAACACTAATGTCTACCATAGTCAGCTATTGTATTAACCTTTAGAACACTAAGGTCTACCATAGTCAGCTACAGGTCCACCATAGTCAGCTATTGCATTAACCTTTAGAACACTAATGTCTACCATAGTCAGCTATTGTATTAACCCTTAGAACACTAATGTCTACCATAGTCAGCTATTGTATTAACCTTTAGAACACTAATGTCTACCATAGTCAGCTATTGTAATAACCTTTAGAACACTAATGTCTACCATAGTCAGCTATTGTATTAACCCTTAGAACACTAATGTCTACCATAGTCAGCTATTGTATTAACCTTTAGAACACTAATGTCTACCATAGTCAGCTATTGTATTAACCCTTAGAACACTAATGTCTACCATAGTCAGCTATTGTACTAACCTTTAGAACACTAATGCCTACCTTAGTCAGCTATTGTATTAACCCTTAGAACATTAATGTCTACCATAGTCAGCTATTGTATCAACCCTTAGAACACTAATGTCTACCATAGTCAGCTAGTGTATTAACCCTTAGAACACTAATGTCTACCATAGTCAGCTAGTGTATTAACCTTTAGAACTCTAATGTCTACCATAGTCAGCTAGTGTATTACCCCTTAGAACACTAATGTCTACCATAGTCAGCTAGTGTATTAACCTTTAGAACTCTAATGTCTACCATAGTCAGCTACAGGTCCACCATAGTCAGCTATTGCATTAACCTTTAGAACACTAATTTCTACCATAGTCAGCTATTGTATTAACCCTGAGAACACTAATGTCTACCATAGTCAGCTATTGTATTAACCTTTAGAACACTAATGTCTACCATAGTCAGCTATTGTATTAACCTTTAGAACACTAATGTCTACCATAGTCAGCTATTGTATTAACCTCTAGAACACGAATGTCTACCATAGTCAGCTATTGTATTAACCCTTAGAACATTAATGTCTACCATAGTCAGCTATTGTATTAACCCTTAGAACACTAATGTCTACCATAGTCAGCTATTGTATTAACCTTTAGAACACTAATGTCTACCATAGTCAGCTATTGTATCTACCCTTAGAACACTAATGTTAGAACACTAATGTCTATCATAGCCAGCTATTGTATTAACCCTTAGAACACTAATGTTAGAAATATAATGTCTACCATAGTCAGCTATTGTATTAACCCTTAGAACACTAATGTCTACCATAGTCAGCTATTGTATTAACATTAAGAACACTAATGTCTACCATAGTCAGCTATTGTATTAACCCTTAGAACACGAATGTCTACCATAGTCAGCTATTGTATTAACCCTTAGAACACGAATGTCTACCATAGTCAGCTATTGTATCAACCCTTAGAACACTAATGCTAGAACACTAATGTATATCATAGACAGCTATTGTATTAACCCTTAGAACACTAATGTTAGAAATCTAATGTCTACCATAGTCAGCCATTGTATTAACCCTTGGAACACTAATGTCTACCATAGTCAGCTATCGTATTAACCCTTAGAACACCAATGTCTACCATAGTCGGCTATTGTATTAACCCTTAGAACACGAATGTCTACCATAGTCAGCTATTGTATTAACCCTTAGAACACGAATGTCTACCATAGTCAGCTATTGTATTAACCATTAGAACATTAATGTCTACCTTAGTCAGCTAGTGTATTAACCTTTAGAACACTAATGTCTACCATAGTCAGCTAGTGTATTAACCCTTATAACACTAATGTCTACCATAGTCAGCTATTGTATTAACCTTTAGAACACTAATGTCTACCATAGTCAGCTATTGTCTTAACCCTTAGAACACTAATGTCTACCATAGTCAGCTATTGTATTAACCTTTAGAACACTAATGTCTACAACAGTCAGCTAGTGTATTAACCCTTAGAACATTAATATTAGAACACTAATGTCTACCATAGTAAGCTAGTGTATTAACCCTTAGGACACTAATGTCTACCATAGTCAGCTATTGTATCAACCCTTAGAACACTAATGTTAGAACACTAATGTCTATCATAGCCAGCTATTGTATTAACCCTTAGAACACTAATGTTAGAAATATAATGTCTACCATAGTCAGCTATTGTATTAACCCTTAGAACACTAATGTCTACCATAGTCAGCTATTGTATTAACATTTAGAACACTAATGTCTACCATAGTCAGCTATTGTATTAACCCTTAGAACACGAATGTCTACCATAGTCAGCTATTGTATTAACCCTTAGAACACGAATGTCTACCATAGTCAGCTATTGTATCAACCCTTAGAACACTAATGTTAGAACACTAATGTCTATCATAGCCAGCTATTGTATTAACCCTTAGAACACTAATGTTAGAAATCTAATGTCTACCATAGTCAGCTATTGTATTAACCCTTAGAACACTAATGTCTACCATAGTCAGCTATTGTATTGACCCTTAGAACACTAATGTCTACCATAGTCAGCTATTGTATTAACATTTAGAACACTAATGTCTACCATAGTCAGCTATTGTATTAACCCTTAGAACACGAATGTCTACCATAGTCAGCTATTGTATTAACCCTTAGAACACGAATGTCTACCATAGTCAGCTATTGTATCAACCCTTAGAACACTAATGTTAGAACACTAATGTCTATCATAGCCAGCTATTGTATTAACCCTTAGAACACTAATGTTAGAAATCTAATGTCTACCATAGTCAGCTATTGTATTAACCCTTAGAACACTAATGTCTACCATAGTCAGCTATTGTATTAACCCTTAGAACACTAATGTCTACCATAGTCAGCTATTGTATTAACCCTTAGAACACTAATGTCTACCATAGTCGGCTATTGTATTAACCCTTAGAACACGAATGTCTACCATAGTCAGCTATTGTATTAACCCTTAGAACACGAATGTCTACCATGTCAGCTATTGTATTAACCTTTAGAACACTAATGTCTACCATAGTCAGCTATTGTCTTAACCCTTAGAACACTAATGTCTACCATAGTCAGCTATTGTATTAACCTTTAGAACACTAATGTCTACCATAGTCAGCTAGTGTATTAACCTTTAGAACACTAAGGTCCACCATAGTCAGCTATTGTATTAACCCTTAGAACATTAATATTAGAGCACTAATGTCTACCATAGTCAGCTAGTGTATTAACCCTTAGAACACTAATGTCTACCATAGTCAGCTATTGTATTAACCTTTAGAACACTAAGGTCTACCATAGTCAGCTACAGGTCCACCATAGTCAGCTATTGCATTAACCTTTAGAACACTAATGTCTACCATAGTCAGCTATTGTATTAACCCTTAGAACACTAATGTCTACCATAGTCAGCTATTGTATTAACCTTTAGAACACTAATGTCTACCATAGTCAGCTATTGTAATAACCTTTAGAACACTAATGTCTACCATAGTCAGCTATTGTAATAACCCTTAGAACACTAATGTCTACCATAGTCAGCTATTGTATTAACCTTTAGAACACTAATGTCTACCATAGTCAGCTATTGTATTAACCCTTAGACCACTAATGTCTACCATAGTCAGCTATTGTACTAACCTTTAGAACACTAATGCCTACCTTAGTCAGCTATTGTATTAACCCTTAGAACATTAATGTCTACCATAGTCAGCTATTGTATCAACCCTTAGAACACTAATGTCTACCATAGTCAGCTAGTGTATTAACCCTTAGAACACTAATGTCTACCATAGTCAGCTAGTGTATTAACCTTTAGAACTCTAATGTCTACCATAGTCAGCTAGTGTATTACCCCTTAGAACACTAATGTCTACCATAGTCAGCTAGTGTATTAACCTTTAGAACTCTAATGTCTACCATAGTCAGCTACAGGTCCACCATAGTCAGCTATTGCATTAACCTTTAGAACACTAATTTCTACCATAGTCAGCTATTGTATTAACCCTGAGAACACTAATGTCTACCATAGTCAGCTATTGTATTAACCTTTAGAACACTAATGTCTACCATAGTCAGCTATTGTATTAACCTTTAGAACACTAATGTCTACCATAGTCAGCTATTGTATTAACCTCTAGAACACGAATGTCTACCATAGTCAGCTATTGTATTAACCCTTAGAACATTAATGTCTACCATAGTCAGCTA
This sequence comes from Flabesymbios commensalis, assembly GCA_964017125.1. Lineage (NCBI taxonomy): Eukaryota > Metazoa > Annelida > Polychaeta > Terebellida > Flabelligeridae > Flabesymbios > Flabesymbios commensalis. The sequence continues at coordinate 29,973 of CAXHKU010000400.1, forward strand.
TTGTAATAACCTTTAGAACACTAATGTCTACCATAGTCAGCTATTGTATTAACCCTTAGAACATTAATGTCTACCATAGTCAGCTATTGTAATAACCTTTAGAACACTAATGTCTACCATAGTCAGCTAGTGTATTAACCCTTATAACACTAATGTCTAACATAGTCAGCTATTGTATTAACCTTTAGAACACTAATGTCTACCATAGTGAGCTATTGTCTTAACCCTTATAACACTAATGTCTACCATAGTCAGCTATTGTATTAACCTTTAGAACACTAATGTCTACCATAGTCAGCTAGTGTATTAACCCTTATAACACTAATGTCTACCATAGTCAGCTATTGTATTAACCCTTAGAACACTAATGTCTACCTTAGTCAGCTAGTGTATTAACATTTAGAACACTAATGTCTACCATAGTCAGCTATTGTATTAACCCTTAGAACACTAATGTCCACCATAGTCAGCTATTGTATTAACCCTTAGAACACTAATGTCTACCATAGTCAGCTATTGTATTAACCCTTAGAACACTAATGCCTACCTTAGTCAGCTATTGTATTAACATTTAGAACACTAATGTCTACCTTAGTCAGCTATTGTATTAACCTTTAGAACACTAATGTCTAACATAGTCAGCTATTGTATTAACCTTTAGAACACTAATGTCTAACTTAGTCAGCTATTGTATTAACCTTTAGAACACTAATGTCTACCATAGTCAGCTATTGTATTAACCTTTAGAACACTAATGTCTACCATAGTCAGCTATTGTATTAACCCTTAAAACACTAATGTCTACCATAGTCAGCTATTGTATTAACCCTTAGAACACCAATGTCTACCATAGTCAGCTATAATATTGTTTGCTTTTGTTCTAATGGCCTTATATAACAAGCTTTACAAAGTGAAATCTGTTTCAAATCTGCGATAATCATGTACATTTTGACTTAAAATTGATCAAATGCAACAAATTGTTAGTCACTTTAAGTTGTGGATCGCGGTAGCGAGGCCACAACTTCAAGTGACGGAAAATTTAAATAGAATAACTCTAGGGGTTAAGCTATAACGCCAGTTACAGACAAGCTGCTAGGTTAGGTATCATGCAAACTATAGCAGCTAAATCAACACGCCACTATATATGATCAGTAATGTTTTAATGCTTATACTATTCTATGTAGTAATATATGTCCAGAATTTTATTTCCAAGGTGAGCGTTTATGGTTAATTCATGATTAACCTGATTAACTTGTTAGAATTCTGTTGCATTCGTTTGGCATTTAAAATAATTATTTATATATATATTGGATTTTTTATTGTGTATATTTAAACAGTATCACATGCAACACTTTTTGTAATATGTATATTTAAACACTATGCTGATTAATCTGTTTGTCTTGTTTTTTCACTTTTGAATGCTGTTACATTGTAATTTCTTTGTATCCCATGCCTTCAATAGGCTAGGGCTAATAACATTTTTGTATCCTTGTATCCTTGGAAAACTTTGTTCTTCAAACGCCAACCTCACAGTGTGAGGCTCACACATCACCATTATCTGTATAGATCACAAAACACCAACTCAATCACGTGTTTTCCACTCCGAAAGTGGTGGGTGGGCGTTTTGGGCACATGGTAGCTGGTCAGTTTGAGGTTGCAAAGAAGTTATCCCACAAGAAAACAATTTATGGTTCATTAGGCCAATATTAAAAATGATTTTACATATTGCAGATTGAAGTCTCGATGTCAGCATTGTGTTTATTTGCACAACAAGAGGGATGACGTTATCTATATGATAAACATGGTGGATGGGCGTTTCGGGCATGGTAGTCCAGGAGCAAGGACACAAAAATAAAATCGTTCAACCGGCAGACTATCTACAATCTATCTACAATTGACAGAATGGTAGAATAGCTATGCAGGAACAACGCCAGGTAGTATGCATATTTAGAATCAAATTGTGGTATCAGTTTTTTTGTACAGCCCATTTCTAACATATGGGGTGTTTTCGCTATGTTCGTCAAAGTGGAGGTCAAGTTAGTTCAGAAAGTAACCATATCTTTGCAATGAATGGACCAATCCTTAGACTTTTGGTATTGATACACTCAGTATTCAATTATCTAACTTTTGGATCCTTCTGGCCTTGAGTAAGATTGTGCTTTGTGAGAATATACCAACTTACACCAAGCACATCTCAATAGTAAATACGCTATTGATTTTTTTCTTGAATCTTTACAAGAAATGAAACATAAATTAAAGTAAGCGTATTGGCTAAAAATCCATTATATTTTCAAAATAAACAGTGCTTTAGAGAAAAAGTAAGATAAAATTTGATTCCATGGGTGTAACTTCAATGGGACTGAGCTCACGTCATGCTACAAACGGTCCTGGTGATATATTTTAGTGGTCATTGAGACCACCCACACCTATTTAGATTAAGGGGGTGGAGTTAGGTAAACGTCTGTCGCTGCTGTTCTAGTTTACCAAAGTACACATAGAAATTCAATTTCCGTTACAAAGATATATTGCATGTTACAGTGTAAATAGTCATCTCTCCACAGACATTGAAATATAATGTATATTACACACGAAGAAAAATCAGAAACAAAACAAAATAGTCAACATGGTCAATGAAAGCGAATAAATAAAACATAATTATTGCCCATATCTCTATGTGGCCTATGTTTCCTGAAGTCAGATATGTATTTGTTTAGCACCCAGTGGTATTCATGTCTATAAGTGTTGATATATTTTTTTGATGTAAGAATATAGCAGCCTGTTATCAAAATGTATGTATTTAACCTGGGCTGAGATCTGAAACATTGCAATTTGTTCGGCATATAAGTATATAATTTGTTATCCACTTGTTTTTACATACTTTGGATGTGCTGATGTCGGATAATATTCTATATATGATGACCTTCACCTTCACCTCAAATTAGCAAAACATAAAATGGCCACCAAAATGTAAATAAAACCCCGTATGACGGATTATTGTCCTGTCTTCTACAAAGACCCCTTTGTATTAATCTTTTACAGTAGTTTATCATACTGTGTTTATCTTAATATTCTAAGGTTAAAATGTGAGTTATAGCGGATGAGTTACTATTTCCTTTTAATGCCTAAAATCTGTCTTGTTATATTATTTTGATAACTGATCTTGTTTTATGATTTATATTTGTGAAAATGTTATAATCTTTAATTAACTGACTTATGACATGCGAGCGACGTGTGTTTCTATTATGCGTTCTTGATTAAGTCATTTTACTCTTCTAAACTCGCAGTGTTATATTATCAGTAACTAAACTTTCTGTCTGTGTAAATACGTAATTTTAGGTGTCTTTTTTTTAATGGTTTACATTTTACTAGTGCAACAAACACATGGATCATTCCCGAATCACTGGATTCTCCCCAAATACCGGATGCGTTTTTGGAGGGAAGAACAGTGATTGGCTCCTGACGGTTTGTGCCTAACACTGACCGCCCAGTATATAAGAAGGACTGCATGTGTGTTTGGCGCGGGATGGATAGTGAGATGCAGCGTTAGTATAAAGAGAGCCAGTAAGACATATATATATAGAGAGATTGAGATGATAAAAGAGAGCTTTGGAGACATGATATATAAATGTGAATAACAATGAATAAAATATGATCAACAGTCTCTACCATGTGTTGAGTTGAACCCCGAACGTTAATACTACGACGGTTGAACGAACTCACTTAATAGAGCCCCTACAGAAACTAGCTCCTGGACTATGGGGTGCGTTTTCATAACACATATTATTCATATTTATAATTCATAATAATAATCATAAGCTTTTATATACTTAGTAAAAATTTATTAAGTGGAACGCTTTCTCCCTATATTAAAACCAAATAACATTATACTAATAAGAAAAATCAGCTTGATTGGTTAAAAAGCTAAGAATTGTTTGATTAAACTGATTAACAATTACGTGGAATCTTGCTGTTGACACATAGAATTATGGCAGCTGCAGCCGTCAGTGAAATCGACAACAAGAAAATAATCATATTTATGAAAAATATGTAAAAGAAAATATAAATACACTGTGGGCCCCTTGGATATGAAAGGGTGTATCTGCCACTTTGTAAAGTGTCAGATACACCCTTTCATATCCAATGAGACCATAATATCATTATATATACCCATGAGTTTGATACAACTTTCCACCACTACCGCCATGACATAATTTAAGACGCACCAACAAAACCATGAATAACCAGTAATACAACATTAACCTCCCACATGATACAAGTACACCAAACCATGGCACAAATTTAGGATGAGAATTTTTTTTCATGTTGAATAATAATTATTGAAACCACCCAGAACAAAAATTATAGCATGCATGTATGCATTGTGTTTAAATCAATCACAACAACTTTGAGCATAGATATGATTATATATTCAGCTGTCAAATTGAATCCATCACATCATTCCATACCGAATATAAATAAACACGATTAAATAGTTACCCAACACATACTGAACGTTGACCCAGTGATGGTATGATGTTGGCCAACATTATACCAACACTAATGTCTTGCATTGTATGCGTGTAGCTATGCCTGATAGATATGTATGAACATTTACTTTATATAACTAAAATATTTGTAGTGTACAATTATATTCAACAGAGCATTTTAAAGACATCACATTTTCATTTTTACCACCATTTACCCCATACACAGTAGTGCTGAACTGATTTTTGTTTACGTATAATTTAATCCATATTATTATTATTCATTACAGAAAAAAACATTTCGCGAGGAAGCGATGGAAGCTTATGTCTCTCTGTAAGAAATAAAGCATGTGAATGATAACATGGAATGTCAGCATCATGACTGTAGTTGGTTATTAGGCTATTTTTAGTAATATTGCACTTTTATACGGGTTTGCAGTCGTATGTTCCATGTCAAAGAGACGGTGTGATCATACTTGAAGACATGGTCATGTCATATATTTCTTCATCACTTAAGTATCACATTCTGAAAAAAGTAAGATATATAAATCACGTTATTATAATAAGCATACGCATTGATTTGATATCGTGACCAGTGCTAAGATCAGCCCTTCCCGCCATACCTTAAGATGCGGTATACATTTTCTCGTATGAATAATTGTCTGAAAGGGGAAAATAAAACTGTTCAGACTTGAGACGTCAGAATTTGACGTCTATGGACGTCAGATTCTGACGTCTGAAGTAGACCCCCCCCCCCCTAACAGAATAAAATATTTATAATATATGTCACGTTGACCCGTAGCATAGGTATTACAATGAACCTGGAAGAGCTAACTAAGACATTTAAACTTATTTTTAATTTTAAAAACCCTTTGTCTCCTTGGTTTATACAAAATATTTCACTGTTAACAAGTTAAGTATTAGATGAGCGCGCAGGAGCGGTGCTGATCTTACCATACGCCTGACAGAGACAGCCAGCAGCACGAGTGTGAAAATACACATCCCACAATGACACAAATTACCAGATGTCGAATCGCCGCAATATACAAATTAAAGGATATAAATCATTACGTCGTCTGCCCACAAAACGAGTGTAATCTATATCAATTTAAAAATACAGCAGCTGTCTTTATTTTATCTGGTAGTTTTGTGTTGTATCGAATTCATTTCATTCAAACTATGTCAGATGAAGCATATATATGCATCACTAGGTACAGAGTTAATTAATCCACGTAAACTTTTCCATTAGCAGGATGCTGATATGTAGATGTATGAGGTAGATGTGTGTAATCTATGTTAGTTATAACTAATTAGTAATATGGGATGTAATCAGAGTGCCTATTGATCCTACCCTTTGCCTTAATATATCGAAGCGGTCAATCTCTTCCTTCTTTGACTCTATGGTTTTAACAGTCGTCATGAAACCTAAGTTATTATTTTTGTTATGTTCGTTTTGTTTCTTTGAAAATGTATGCTTACCCCTTCAGGAGAACATTTGTGGGTGGCTGTATCGTAGGCAACATCACCACAGCATTTTCCATTTGATGGTTTAACAAGTATGTCACCCTCACAGCATAGCTGTGTATCTGGATGGTAGGCATTATCACCACAGCATTCTCCATCAGCTGATGATCCAATGCGTACTCTACCTTCACAGCATATGTGGGTAGATGTATCGTAGGCAACATCACCACAGCATTCTCCATTTGATGGTTTAACAAGTATGTCACCCTCACAGCATAGACGTGTATCTGGATGGTAGGCATTATCACCACAGCATTCTCCATCAGCTGATGATCCAACATGTACTCTACCTTCGCAGCATATGTGGGTAGATGTATCGTAGGCAACATCACCACAGCATTCTCCATTTGATGGTTTAACAAGTATGTCACCCTTACAGCATAGACGTGTATCTGGATGGTAGGCATTATCACCACAGCATTCTCCATCAGCTGATGATCCAACATGTACTCTACCTTCGCAGCATATGTGGGTAGATGTATCGTAGGCAACATCACCACAGCATTCTCCATTTGATGGTTTAACAAGTATGTCACCCTCACAGCATAGACGTGTATCTGGATGGTAGGCATTATCACCACAGCATTCTTCATCAGCTGATGATCCAACATGTACTCTACCTTCACAGCATATGTGGGTAGATGTATCGTAGGCAACATCACCACAGCATTTTCCATTTGATGGTTTAACAAGTATGTCACCCTCACAGCATAGACGTGTATCTGGATGGTAGGCATTATCACCACAGCATTCTCCATCAGCTGATGATCCAACATGTACTCTACCTTCGCAGCATATGTGGGTAGATGTATCGTAGGCAACATCACCACAGCATTCTCCATTTGATGGTTTAACAAGTATGTCACCCTCACAGCATAGACGTGTATCTGGATGGTAGGCATTATCACCACAGCATTCTTCATCAGCTGATGATCCAACATGTACTCTACCTTCGCAGCATATGTGGGTAGATGTATCGTAGGCAACATCACCACAGCATTCTCCATTTGATGGTTTAACAAGTATGTCACCCTCACAGCATAGACGTGTATCTGGATGGTAGGCATTATCACCACAGCATTCTTCATCAGCTGATGATCCAATACGTACTCTACCTTCACAGCATATGTGGGTAGATGTATCGTAGGCAACATCACCACAGCATTCTCCATTTGATGGTTTAACAAGTATGTCACCCTCACAGCATAGACGTGTATCTGGATGGTAGGCATTATCACCACAGCATTCTTCATCAGCTGATGATCCAATACGTACTCTACCTTCACAGCATATGTGGGTAGATGTATCGTAGGCAACATCACCACAGCATTCTCCATTTGATGGTTTAACAAGTATGTCACCCTCACAGCATAGACGTGTATCTGGATGGTAGGCATTATCACCACAGCATTCTTCATCAGCTGATGATCCAATACGTACTCTACCTTCACAGCATATGTGGGTAGATGTATCGTAGGCAACATCACCACAGCATTCTCCATTTGATGGTTTAGCAAGTATGTCACCCTCACAGCATAGACGTGTATCTGGATGGTAGGCATTATCACCACAGCATTCTTCATCAGCTGATGATCCAATACGTACTCTACCTTCACAGCATATGTGGGTAGATGTATCGTAGGCAACATCACCACAGCATTCTCCATTTGATGGTTTAACAAGTATGTCACCCTCACAGCATAGACGTGTATCTGGATGGTAGGCATTATCACCACAGCATTCTCCATCAGCTGATGATCCAACATGTACTCTACCTTCGCAGCATATGTGGGTAGATGTATCGTAAGCAACATCACCACAGCATTCTCCATTTGATGGTTTAACAAGTATGTCACCCTCACAGCATAGCTGTGTATCTGGATGGTAGGCATTATCACCACAGCATTCTCCATCAGCTGAAGATCCAACACTTACGCTACCTTCACAGCATATGTGGGTAGATGTATCGTAGGCAACATCACCACAGCATTCTCCATTTGATGGTTTAACAAGTATGTCACCCTCACAGCATAGACGTGTATCTGGATGGTAGGCATTATCACCACAGCATTCTCCATCAGCTGATGATCCAACATGTACTCTACCTTCACAGCATATGTGGGTAGATGTATCGTAGGCAACATCACCACAGCATTCTCCATCAGCTGATGATCCAATGTGTACTCTACCTTCACAGCAAATGTGGGTAGCTGTATTGTAGACAACATTAGCACAGCATTCTCCATTTGATGGTTTAAGAAGAATACTACCTTCACAACATAGCTCAGTCTCTGTATTGTAGGTAGCATCACCGCAACAGGCTCCATTTGTTGGCTTAACATTTACATTGTCTTCACAGCATAGCTCGGTTTCTGTATTGTAGGTAGCATCGCCGCAACAGGCTCCATTTGTTGACTTAACATTTACATAGTCTTCACAGCATAGCTCGGTTTCTGTATTGTAGGTAACATCACCGCAACATGCTCCATTTGTTGACTTAACATTTACATAGTCTTCACAGCATAGCTCGGTTTCTGTAATGTAGGTAGCATTACCGCAACAGGCTCCATTTGCTGACTTAACATTTACATTGTCTCCACAACATAGCTCGGTTTCTGTATTGTAGGTAACATCACCGCAACATGCTCCATTTGTTGACTTAACATTTACATTGTCTTCACAGCATAGCTCGGTTTCTGTAATGTAGGTAGCATTACCGCAACAGGCTCCATTTGTTGACTTAACGTTTACATTGTCTTCACAACATAGCTCGGTTTCTGTATTGTAGGTAGCATCGCCGCAACAGGCTCCATTTGTTGGCTTAACATGTACATTGTCTTCACAGCATAGCTGGGTTTCTGTATTGTAGATTTGCTTGCCACAATCTGGATATTTGAGGAAATCAATCATCATTCATATAATTAATTCCACTTATAAAAAATAACGTTTTTTTTATTACTTTCTACAAATAGGAAAAGTAAGCTTGTTTGTTCCAACACTTATTTTTTTTAGTACTGAGTTGCACTCACTTAGGATCGCTCCGTTGACACATGTAATAATGACTGTTACGGCCACCAGTGAAATCAACTGCACGCAAATAGCCATATTGAACTGAAAAAAATGAAGTAAAATTATATAAGCTTTTAAATACAAAATGATCAGGCAGAAACCCAGGCAAGCAGACAGGCAGGAAGGCAGGCAGTAATATTAAGCTCATTATAGTATTTTATTGAGTTAATTATGTGTTCCAAGTAGAGAAATGAGCAAACCCTTGGTTACATTCCCATCATTCAGTCTGTATCTGGTAAATATCTAAACGTGGGCTCGGAAATGTATAGGTAGATAATTTATATAGTCAGATATCAGATCTGCATATTTAACAAGTTACTCTATTATTACCATTTCAATTCCCCAGGGAGAATACCTCATTGCCACCACAGCGCAGGAACTAATCGCAGATAGTGCCAGTGCTATGAACGTATCATACACATTATCATTTCTGTCCTACCAGGGAATGGTCCTATTATAAACACCTGAGTGAAGTGATGTGCATTAAAGTGAAATGCCTTGCATAAGGTCTCAACATCGAAACAATCATGTCCCAATAATCAGACGTTTTATTGGCCTAGTGTGAGTTAGGGGTATTAAATGCAAGTCAGCATTTAATAATTATACAAACAATATAATTGTTTTACATATTCAGATGTATAAACAATATATGCACGAGTAAGCGGTTCTTTAGCTGTTTTTACATAGATGTATTATCTGGATTATATTATGTTTTCGTATCTATAGGCCTATATTGGGGCGTTCACGTCGGCACATATAACCCGAACACAATTATTTAGGACGTACAATTGTTCACATTCTGTGTAGGAATGATACTCAGAAAAAAAGTAAAAGGTTCAGGGGTTCAGTTGGTAACAGCCAAGTAGCCATGATTGTGAATTATGAACAAAAATTGTGTACTGTCGTCAGTGATGCTCGTCAGACTAAAATATTATTATTAGATATGAAAAGGTGTATCTACACCCTTTCATTTCTAAGGGGACTAAATGAATGCAAGAGTGGTTGAGAGACGTACAGCGATTGAATGCTAAATGTGGTCAAGGTCAAAATAAACTTCCTAAATAAAAATTGTTTATATTTCATTATGAACCTGAAGCATATATTTTTAAAATAAACGCTGTGCAATCGGGGTACGCTGTATAAGGAACATCGTATTCTTCTTCTTCTACTACTACTACTACTACTACTACTACTACTACTACTACTACTACTACTACTACTACTACTACTATTACTACTACTGCTACTGCTACTACTACTACTACTACTACTACTACTACTACTACTACTACTACTACTACCACTATACTGCTGCTACTACTACTACTACTATTACTACTACTACTACTACTACTACTACCTCTACTACTACTACCACTATACTGCTGCTACTACTACTACTACTATTACTACTACTACTACTACTACTACTACTACTACTACTACTACTACTACTACTACTACTACTACTACTACTACTACTACTACTATTATTATTATTATTATTATTATTATTATTATTATTATTATTATTATTATTATTATTATTATTATTATTATTATTATTATTATTATTATTATTATTATTATTATTATTATTATTATTATTATTATTATTATTTCGTTACGTTACTCATTTATTTTCATTGATATATTTATTCATTTATTCGAGCATTTGTATTTTTGCTCGTCTTATTTATTCCACTGATCATTAGTTCATCTACTTCACGACTTCATTTCTATAACATTCGTTCAATTTATTATATTATACGCACTATGTATTTATAGTATGAAAAATTCACATATGAATTCCAAGATGGTATAACTTATTTATTAATTATGTTTTAGTTTTGGGATGAATGCCTGGTGTTACGCGATTTGTTTTGTTTTTTTAGTCTCTCGCAACTCTTTGTGAGTGACCTGATTTTAACAGGACGAGACAGTACTGTTTAAAAGAGAGCGAATTAAGGGGTCTGGAGCCATGTCCCCCTCCCCTAGGGAAGCATTCTACCGCAATCTGATGTTTATTATACTTATATTTGTTTATTTGTAATCAGAGGACGGGGCTGGAGTGAACCACCCATCATCTCCTCCATAAAAAAACATTGCAACCTGTGAAATTATATTCCATAACTAGTGAACCGAATTTAACGGTGTGGGTGTCAAGTGTATCATTTACTGTCGTCCCTATATGACTGGATGAGTGTGGAGGCCTGATTTGAGTAGAGATTATGTTAAAAGTTCTAATCTATCTTTGCCTTGAGAATGTATAATACTACAATATAATAAATTAAGCATTTTGTATATATGCATGTACAAAATTTATATAATTATGATTTCTAAGACCAATAATGTCAAGAAAATATAGTGTATGTATACATAGTGTTCAACTGTACAGACAATTAATTATTTTAATATTATTTTCCATCTTATAATACTATCGCTTTTTTAATGTGTTTATTTTGTATGATAAATTAAAAATTAATTATTTCTTTCATAGAATTGTATAATTAATTGCGCTGATTTTCAAGTTTTTGGTGACCACGGCCATTTTGAAAGCCAATTTAATAAGAGGGGTGGTGTTTACAGCGTAATTTCTACTTTATGATCTTAAAGATGACCTTGAATCACCGAAATAATCAAATAGGCGTATTATTGACTCAAAATCACATTTAAAAAGGTATTACACTTGTTCATTCTTTTATTTGACAAAAAACATGTTTTTGTAAATTAGACCTTTAAATTGACCTTTTGACCGTGAAAATGACCTCGAATCATCAAAATAATATCAGATACGTATTTTCCAGTCAAAAACACATACAAATGACGTATTGCAATTGTTTCTACTTGTATTTGCTAAAAATGATTTTTTCTGAATCTGAATCTATGAAAATAAATGTTGTTTTTACAAACAATCCAGGGCTCGGGTAGAATCGTGCTCTGTGCTACTTGACTATAATAAATACTGTAGCTGCCTCATCGTTTCAGCCCAAAGCACACAGTCCTGGTGTGAATTTTATACAAGTATTCAACTGTTACACTAAATGTCATTTAGTTGTAGTAGCGTTTCAGTCTACTCTGGAAACCTATTTTTTTTAAATAGGCTTGGATTCCATTTTTTAATGAAGGCTGTGCATGGCCAGTCTCGTCATATGACAGGCTGACCTACTCTTTGATTGATCGGGGGGGGGGGGGTGAATACGAGATTTGGTTGTTGTGTCTCGCTACCCACAACTTCAAGTGGGTAAAAATTACCCATATTACAAATTCGCGTGGGTAACACATTTGTTTAATTTGATGAAAATATTTTCAAATCTTGATGTTTAAACAACAATTTCATTCACAATAACTGCGTCGTTATTTGGACGATTTTATAATGTTGGTTAAAGACTTGGACAGAGCGTTATACCAACGTATCCGATGTTCGTCCGACGTTTTTCCAGCATCAAATTTATATCACATAACATCACCTAAGCGTTAGGTCAGATGTTGAAAATGAGTTAAACCATCACGCTGGCTTTACGTATTCCCAACGCTAGACGTCCTCATTGAAATAGCAATCACACAAAACATTTGTTTTGACGTTTTAACACCACTAACGTTCGCATGGTAATGTGTGAAAGTTGTATCAGCGGCGGACGTAGTGGCGAAACAACGTCACATAATTATAGTCTTACATTTGATCAATGTTTATTTCACGTTTGTGTCTTTAACCCTTTAACCGCCGGTACCGCATATATTCGGGACTTCTTTTTTATCAGCACATTAATTACCACATTTTAAACATGTTAAAGATAAAATGTGACATAAATCAGCAATATTTGAAAAGAGTTCACCCCCATTTTTGTCAAATCTGAATACTTTTCACTCACTTGAAGTTGTGGATCGCGTCAGAGAGACACAACTTCAAATGGGTGAAAATTCAGATTGACTATTTTCGCGGTTAAAGGGTTAACCTAGTTTTTTAGAACTTTAGAATCAACGTCAGACGTAAGTCAGCGTCTGCCGTATGTAAGGGACAATGATTTAACGCTCGGTTTACTTTATGATGTGCGTTTTTAACATCTATCACATTTTTTCTGATGAATCCCCCCCCCCCTAATGTAATGGGTTTAGCTTAATTTGATGAACACGTGTCGAGCTAAGTAGTCAGGGCCCATTTTTGAAATTTCTGACTTGTTAAGGCATTTTTTAGTAGAATTTGGCATCCAGTTGTTCTTACACAATTTGGGAACGCTGATTTCAAATCTGCCCCATGCCAAGCTCTATTTTGTCTTTTTCCTACACAAAATGCAAAAACGAAATGGCCGCCAAAATTAGTTAAAATGGCACAACTTTACTTCACGGCTTGGCTCACAATGAACATAAAAATATCATTTCAGTGTCTTAAAACCCACCTGAGCAACATACTAAAAGTCTCCTGAATTTCACCTTGTGCATTTGCCGCTAGAGGACAAAGTCCAAAATGGCGGTCACTGCAATGCAATGTGCCATAACTTTGCTTCCAAATGACGTAGAGATGTGTTTTGGTGTCTGTATATAGGTTTCTCACATCCCGGAAACTAATTCAGAGCCGTGATAACATCTATTATCAATATTTCACAAAGTTATGGGGGGGGGGACAAATGTTGCGCCAGGAAAACGACACATTGTAGTCCAATGTAAACATTATTTAATAGAGCCATTATTTCACATTCAGAAGAAACCAACGTAATATCGAGCATGTTGTAAAAATGTTTTTGATTCTGATTCTGATTCTGACAAAAAATATATTATAATTGTTGATCACTGTTCGGCACTAGGTAACCTGTCGCTCACCATATATCCGTTCTAGGCATATTAGTATGTGGCTTATGTGATATTCACCTGCATCGTGTTTTTTTATAGTAAGGAAGAAAGCAATAATTTAAATGTGCGCTGGCCACGGGCGGCACCCTTATGGCCAAGCCCTGTACTAGGGTTAAGAGAAACATGAAGTTGATCCATCAAGGTGGTCTGCATAACCATTATCCTATTGAGATAAGTAGTCGTTTAAATTTAACAATTTATTATTCTAGTAACTAGGTATATTGTGCTGGTTAAAACGTGCAAATCACATAAAAAATATGTTTCTCAATCGGATTGACAATTTACATAATCGTGATAATAGTATCATCTTCATTTTTATATTTTTGACCAGAATAGATATATAGAAAAGCTAGCTGGTAATGCGCTGATAACACAGTTTTCAGACATAATTGAACGGATAAAGTCCCAACCATCGGCTCAAAGATCCACACAAAACCGTAATGTACACAGATTTCTACTCCCTTAACTTGAATGAGATAACTATGATAACATACAGTTACACGATATCGGACATCTGTAATTTAATGCAGAAGCTGAGATATATATGTTGTGGGCATATACGATTAATGGTTGAGGACACCCGAATTCCAAACAGAGCGGTGAAATGGAGCTATCCACAAAATATAATTTCCCAGGGTAATGCTCATTTGCTAGGATAATCTGATAATGTTGAAATTGTTGACGATGTATCTATTTTAAGAATATAGTATGAACATACACCATCTTCAGACAATGTTAGTAACTATCCTAGTTTTGGCAACTAAATTCTATATGGTGTCATAAACAAGTCCCCAAAGATTATTGGGTGCACTATTGCAACAAGATATGATGCAGAATATGTGGTAATTGGGGCAATATATGTTGATACCGTTTGTAGCACGATCAGGATGTTTTCATGAAGATTAACATAAAATACAAAAACTTTCTAGATGTGGTCGTGATATGGTAGAATTTATGTGGAATCAGTAGGTTATGGTCATGCATAGTTCTAATCAGATATAAGCTCTAACTCTCACATAATATACAGTTACCCAACAGGTTCAGTTGTGTCTTGAAGTGGTGTGGGAGCGAACACCCTATTTTGCAGGAGGAGGTATCAATGTTAAAGACAATAACCATTACCATATATATAAAGTGATGAAATAATATGATGGACGTGAAGATATTTAGGTCCCTAATAACTAATGTCTTCTCCAGACATAGCAGATTAATTATCATTCATACAGAGTATCTATTACTTATCTATTGTAGAGTATTATTATTTTGTAATAAACATTGATCATCTAATAATCTATGCAAGATACATGTATCCTACATTAAAAAGCATTCCTATGCACACTGTGATGTTATCTCAGATGAATATATAACAGATAAAGTACAGAATCAGGGAGAAGGTCAATACAGTTTCCAGTTGGAAAAAAACTAGGTAAATTCAATGTTCAAATTGGTAAAGAACAGTGTCATTCAACCATTTAATAAACACTGGTATAAGTGTGAAGCTGAGACGTTAAATGTTATTACGGCAATCAAACTGTCAGATACTGACAATGTGGTAGTCGTAGGAACTGATGTAAATTTGTTCATTCTGCTTTCGAAACTTTCTCATCATAACAATGCCTAGCTGTGTAAACCTATAACTGGTGATATTTATCGTAGGGGAGATTGGGGTCAGTTGATCCTCTGGGTCAGTTGATCTACCCACTCCCCCTCCTTGGCAATTCACTGGAAGTGAAAATGAGAGCTACGTATTGAATAACACACGGAGTAAGGTATTTTAGTGTGCGTTTTAGATCGATTCATAAAACTATAGGAGATCTGCTACAATTCCATGATCGTTTACAGCACACGTAAACAAATTATCCAACAAAATAGTCTTTTTGAAAGTGAAAATCGTCGTATCAGGTACCGGGTATGTGAATGGCTGTAGGGATTGCAATTGTAGATGTGATGATCCAGGTTTGGGTGATGATTAATGTAATGCTTGTTGAACGTATAATTTGAGCATATTATTTGTCGAAATCTTCTTTCTGTTAAGCTCAGATAATCAGATAAACAATATGGCTGACCTGGGATCAGATGATCCTTTAGGCATGGGGTCAGTTGATCCATGAAAATGGTCTGTTGAGCCATGGATCAACTGACCCCAGCATGGATCAACTTACCCCAGCATTGGCGACCCGATCCTATCAAGTGTAGATTGTACATTATAACATATTTAAAAGTTCATTTGTTATTTAAAACAGCTGATAAATAATAGCAGCTGTCTAATAGTTTTTCTTGTTGGATCAACTGACCCCGGTGGGTGGATCAACTCACCCCGACCCCGGGGTAAGATGATCCAGAACAGTAACATTTTTAAAAGTGTTATTCTGTCAACAAAAAAAATCCAATCATTAAATTTGTCAGTCACTGACGGACATTAAGTTGTATATGCAGTGCAATATAGGGCATGAACATCCTTAATTTTCTGTGGATTTGGTAGGAACGTTTTTGAAAATTGGCTCAACTGACCCTGGCTTCTCCTACCATTCAACCGTATCAAAGGCTTCCACAACGCCAGCACATTTATTTTAAAAAGAAGACATTTAAATTAGATCATAAACATCCAGAACTAGAACATAAGCCTATTGGAATATTTCAATGTGTCCTCTCCGTCAATAGCCCCTGCCACAAAAGTGGATATTGTTTCGGTTTTATTTAAGGCCTGTTTAGCAATAAATACAGCTCTTGCCAGATAACAATATTATTAACATCTATGAGATTGTGGTTGGAGCTTCATTGATAGAAAACTGCAACCAGATCTCATGTAGAAGCTTCCTGCTGCAACTGAACAGCTATCACATTTAGTTTGATTAGGTATGAATTAGGACCATAATTGGTCATATCAAGGAGTCGCTACATTAATTCCGAAGCTGCACAAATATGTGATTAATATATTGATGAGGGTGATTATTCTAGTATTATAATTGTGCAAGATGATGGCATTCATGCAATTCTGAGATATACACTTCAAACCTATGTAGCTACAGTGATGAAAGTAACACATGATGTTTTTGTACAATTTCCCCATAGTTAATGTGTTTTAAATAATCATATTTTTTTAATTTCCCGTAACAATATGCAACATGAAAGTTGAATTTTTTGATGTTGTGTATTTTTTTTGTATCAGAAAACTATTTAGGCTCCAGAAATAACTTCCTACGACATTGAGAAAATGGTTATGATACTTGCTGCATAATTGGCGTTCATCTTGAATTTTTCTCTGAAACTACATGTAATGGAAGTTAGAGGTTATTACTGTGCTGTACACTAGATTTATTGGTATTAAAAACCTATATTTAGCCACGAAAACAACTTTCTATGACTTTTTTAAAAAAGTTATGGTACTTTCTATATTATTGGCGGCCATCTTGAATTTTTAACATTCTTTGCGTGATAGTTGACCTGGTCTTTGAACTTGTAATTCATCAAGACAGAAAGGTTATTTTGAGCTCGAAAGTCAAGTTTTTATGTCCGCTGTGCACCCAGACTTGATGTATAATCATGATAATTGTGACTTTATCTGTTATTTTGGCGGCCATTTTGTTTTTCATTTTTGTAAAAAGGAAAAACTAAAAATAGGGGCAGATTTGGAATCAGCATGTCCGAATTGTGTAAAAACAACTGCATGACAAATTCTACTAAAAAATGCCTTACAAACTTTAAGAAAGCCATTTTTGAAAAATGGACCCTGACTAAAGTTTAAAGCTACAACACAAGAGTCAGAGTTGGCTCTCTACTGTTTTCAATATGAGATACTAATTCAACTCGGGCTATAAATTCAGCATACTTTTAATGATAATCACAAACTAGTCTTCTTTACTTGAATTATCAAACTAGAAGATTTGGCTGCGGTATTTTAGCTCATCTTTTCTTTTATATTGTTTCAGCTATTGCATCTGGGTCGTCGACCAGATACATATCAAACTGTTTGATACCTTTACACATGTATCTTGCTTCTCCGGATAAATATTTATGTCGACTAATTCGCCAAATTAGCTTTTGTCGCATCATAACCTGAAAGTATGGTGTTACTCCCACCAGTTCCCATTCTCGCTGAGATTATTTTTAACATTATATATTATTCTCTTTGACAATTAAATGTGTCTGTATGTCTATTCCGAAGAATATGCTGGTAGCCTCCAAATTATGTAAAAAATACTATGTAACCTTTTAAGGCCTAGTGTACTCATGCAAAGCTATAATAATAACAGAAACAGATAGTTATTATCAAATTGTCGTGTTCAAAGTATATCACTGACATTGCATTGACCTTGACATTTGAAAATTACTTTTTATGTTTACTCTCCTATGTGTATGGGATAGCTAAAAAAATAGTATTCCGTATATATTTGGTATTTACTATATCCTAACTATCTGTGTGAAAAATGTGCCACTTGTATCCAGTTCGAGAACACATTGGCCATCTTTGAAGACTTACCAACCCCGCTATATGTATGTATGAAAATTATATGATATCCACCAGTCACAATAAAGTGGGTAAAATCATTGACAAGCGCTGTAATTCAGTGATTGGATTTATGAAAGCATGCGTCTTAATATAGTGTTTGTTCAAGACGCTGTATTTGTCTCGATGTTGAGAAGAGACAATTTAAAGATTAAACTCTTATTCTCATCGAGAACACAATTTTATTTTCTGCATTAACTCTCTTTATACCCAGCTTGTTCTCCTCGTTTTTATTAACCTTAACTCTGACAGTGTGGGGATAAACTTTAGTCGTCAGAATCTGACGTCTGTAGACGTCAGATTCTGACGACTAAAGTCTATCCACGCACTGAAAGAGTTAAAATATTTCTAATGGTCGTAGATCATTATAATGGTCGTAGACCCATAACATAGGTATTCAAATGAATCAGAAAGAGCTAGCTAAGACATTAAGGGTGTTTTCAAACAAAAAACCCTTTGGCCTCTAATGTTTTCCTAAACAAATTCAGCGGGGGTACCGGGCAGACATCCCGGATAAAAATGAAATAAATGGGGTTTTATACCACATTTGTGCACATATAGGCTGAACTGGGCCAGGGCAACCTCCTGAGATGAATGAGATTAAATTGCTCTCCAGACACATAATTCGAAATGCTTGCCCTGGTTTTCCGAGGCCGAGCACGCTACCTTTTGGTCACGGAGGCTCTCCGCAATATTAAATCTTTACGAGTGAGCGAGGAAGATATATTTTGTTTCTTTGAAACTTAAAGGCCAGAGTGGTATTCGTACCCGCGATCTCCGACTTTCCAAGTAGGCAGCTTTAACCACTGCACCAGGGCCCCCGCCTCGTCTTTCCCAGATAGATTTTCTTTTATTTTGACAGATGCAAATAATTTATATTCCTGCATTGGTCAAAACAAGTTTTAAAACAAAACCCATGCCAGCTTACCTATTCCCTGTTATGTATACAGCATGTCTATCCCTTTCAGCACTGTTCAGTGTGGGCGTTATCCTGTGATTTTCTCAGTAGAAACAAGACAAGGCAAGTCAATTCTGTTTCCTGTTAGTCCTTGTTCCTTCTTAAACTCTTCACTTATATACATTATAACTTATGTCACCTGACCAACGTGGACCTATCTGATTGGCCACCACACGTAACTATCCCCTTACCTGGTAGACGTGTCTTTCTATGTGTCCGTGTTTGTGGTGACTATTCATGCGTGCTTCTGTACTGTCGTTGACAGGGCTGGGGCCGTCACGAAATCAGTCTCACCTTGACCACGCTATTATTTCCATTATTGAGTCTAAAGTAATTAAAGTTAACCCCTTCCTTACTAGATCTTCATAACACCCTTCACCCTTCGAAACAAGACGAACTACCACTGCTCGTAATCTGGTATATAATATCTATAAGTTTGTTCCCGTGTCAAACTGTGGTGTAATTTATGGATGTGACAAGAGCTGAATAACATTAGACATTACATTTAAAAATACGTATAGTTTGAAAAAAAATACAAATTTTATATTCATATCATATACAAAATAAAAGATGTTTGCCATCCAATGAAAGGTAGGTTAGATTACAAGTAAACATCTTTGAAACAATCAATTAGATATTCAATAAAACAAATATGCCAGCCAATGAAGGTAAGCTAAAATAATTTTAAAATACAACATCATTCAAGTACAGTGGCGAATCTTATTGCCAATAAAACAAATATGCAAACCATTTAAAGTAAGCTCATGTAGTTTGAAAAAACTTCTTCAAAATAGTCAATATATCAGGCAATAAAAGCAAGCTAATCGAAGAAAAATACATTATTTGCTTATCAGTAAATATGTACATTGTCACGTATTTAAATCCAACAATTATATATTTTGCATATTACTTATCGGTCATGTTGATATATACATGACTAATAATAATAATTAATTCATTCTCTTTGCTATGTCATGAACTAAAATATAATACATAATGGGTTCACGTACTGCGTCTGCTAAATTTAGAAACATTAAAAAATTCCGTGCATTATTTATACATTATTTATCATATCTTAAATAGGTGGCTTAAACGTGTGTTAAATAACGCATGAATACTAGGCTTCAAAACAGGATAATGAAACATGGGCAGTGACAGTGCCATTGTAAAAACAATACAGTTTATATGGCGAATGGTGACTTTATCATGCTTATGTGAAAATGAGTATGTAAGCTAGTATTTTTTATTTTGTGTCACTATTTGTTCATGGAAAGTATGTGTATATGCTTTTTTTTAACCTCTGTAAACGTATATCTAATCATAGGACACAAAGAAAACTTCTTTGTTTTACAATAAAAAAAACCAAAAATTAAATCTACTGTCAATGACATCCATGCATTTGTGCTGCTGGCACATATTAAATAGTTTGAAGAGTTTGAATTTGTATTGCCTCGTATTTCCAAGAAACTCGTTTTGGAACCTTAAAAGTAGTAAGTAGTAGTCGTTTATTCACTTAGAAAAGTGTAAGATTGTCATGACAGCGACCCATAAAACAAATTACAAAATACAGTATTACAGTTTAGTTTAAAGCAGAGCTTTGGTTGATTTACGGTAAATAGATCTTCAATTGTTAATTTATTTAAATGTTTGAAAAGCGGTTCGCTGTGTGCTAAATATTTGTTCAGCGTAATTATTCTGATGGCTTTTTATTGTAGAATGCCAATTCGTTTGTTATTGAATACCACAATAGAATACCGTAATATACGCGCGACAGGATTAGTGAGTTATATATCATTTCGAGTATGTTGGGCGGCAAATGGTGTTTTTATTTGTTCAATATGCCAATGCTTGAATATATTTTGGTTGCAATCATATTTGTATGAGAGTTCCATGTCACAGTTATACGCCTTGGATAGATCTAGAAATAAAGCTAATGGGAATTTTCCTTCGTAAAGTTTTTGTGTGAGCAAGCTCTATAGTTGCTAATTCTATGTAGTAAAAAATGAAATGAAATGAATCGGGCTTTAGGCCACTTTTGTGCACATATAGGCTAAACTGGGCCAGGAGAACCTCCTGAGGATGGTGAGATGATTGAGATGACACTGTCCTCCAGACACAGGATTCGGAATTTGAGCCCTGGCGGTCTGAGGCCGAGCACGCTACCTCTCGGTCACGGAGGCTCCCCACAATACTAACTTTCACACGTGGATGGGGAAGAAACAATTTCTGCTTCTTTTAAACCGCCGAGACCGGGAACCGAACCCCGGACTCTGGCGTGAAAGGCAGCGGTGCTAACCACTATCCTAGGGCCCCCGCCCATTCTATGTAGTGGTCAGCCCGAAATCCATACTGACTGTGAAAAAGTAATTTATTGAAAGATAAATAATCACTGAGCTGATTGAAAACATTTTTTTTCGATTTTGTTTGTAATTGATGGTATTAATGATATAGGCCTGTTATTATTGGTAGAAGTTGGATCTCCCTTTTTGTGCAGATGTATGACATTGACCAATTTTAAACGACTGCTCGTAGCTGGAAAGTTAGTAATAATTAAAACATTACAACTGTCGGTTTATCTACCTTTGAAAACAAAAACACTTCACTGGTTTATTTAAAAAAAAATGATTTGTAACTGCAATTTAAATCGCTACAAATCTCTGAAGCATGTTTGGGTCCTATGTTAGTAAATGAGCAATTTTAGTTTATCATTTATCTCTCGTCCTTTGATTTCGAAGTGATCTGGGAAAGTGTTTTTTTTGTTTTGCTTTGCTTAATGTTTCTTTAATAGTAGCCCACGTTTCTTTCATACTTAATTACTTTCTATTGAAACATAATATTATTTGGTGATAGTTTTCTTTGCGATTTTTTAAATGCTAGTTTTCAAGACTTTATTGCATTTTTTCAGACTTTTGTCATTGAATGGGCCTTTGTGTTGATAGATGATGTTTTTAGTTGTTTGTAAAGTTTGTCCCGAAATTAAATAGATATTAAAATACCTGTAGTTATCCAACTTATTTTTTTATGTTTATGTGTCTTAAATTTTCCTTTTTCACTTGCTAAGTGTTTTTGTTTCGATTGCTCAATCTTATTATGAATTATGCTGTAATTTGCGTCGCGGTCAGCGCTAGAATGATGATGAAGTGATGCGGCTATGTTTTAATCCATAATTTATTATTAAAAATTATTTCTAGATTCGACACGCTTAATTTTAATTAAAACACTTAAGTTTTGTCGCGAAACTCCTGAGATTGAACAGATAAAAAAGGTAAATGGTCAGATATATCAATCAAAAGACGAAATTCACGATTTCTTTTTCCGGACATGCATGTCCAAAATAAGAAATACAGGCATTTCATTTTTACATCTCGCTCAACTAGTCGATACGCAACAAAAATTTAAAAAAAAATGCGTTTCTATTTTAAGGACATGTTTACATTATGTGACCATATTAAAAAACAAAAATTAGAAAAACAGATTTTTTATGATTTTAGCCTGATTGTTACTTTAAATATAAACGAAAATCATGAAGACTATTGATTTCAGTAATGACTTACATTATCTGAGGTGAACTGTTCCTATATCTGTCTTGTCATCTCGCCTATAGACGCTATCTGGACAATGCCTACCTGGAAAACACTCACCAACCTTAAATTGATTCATAGCAAAGGATACCCATTATCATGCTCATTATAATTACCAATCAAGTAAGTCTTATTAACCCGTTGATTTCCGGTCCCGATTATACTCGGATTTCATATTTTTATTTAGCACATTACATATCAGCTTTCAAAATGTTAAATTTAAAACGTGACATCGATCAGCAAGATTTCTGAATCCTTGACCTTTATTTTGTCATATCTAAACAATTTTCAGCTACTTGAAGTTGTGGATCGCGTCAGCGAGACACAGCTTTAAGTGGGTGAAAATTAAAATTAAATAATTTTGCGATCAAATGGTTAACACAAACAAGACTCTGTTTATCCACCAAACAATTTAATATTCACACAATATTATTATGTTTAGTAAAATTAGTAAATTACCGACAACTTAACAACGGTAAAGTGACCTATTGTTTGTTTATTGCGCACGAGTATATTATCCAAATATAATTTATGGAAAAATCTGTATGATTGTATGGATAAAACCAAACATTAAAGTAATTTACAGATAATTCATGATAATACTGTCTACACAATTTGAAAAAAAGTGTATTTATTTATTGAATGGTTAAACCGTATATTACAACTATTTATTTAACATTGAGTGTCAAATCCTAAATAATAGTTTGTCCAATCATCACTATTCCAAGCGTTATGTAAGATCAATATACGAAACAAAATGTGATAAATACTGTATTTATTTCATAATTATGTACTTTTTTTGGCCAGAATCACATAGGTATAAAATTGTGAATTTGATAGCTGTATATTCGACGCTTCTACTAAATATGATTTACTTTTATTGCCGTTTTAGTCACATCCTGGAGACATAATAATTTATATCTATTATTAGATACGTTTATTATAATAATAATTTTATGATATATATTTTATTTTACACTCAGAACTAAAAGGGCTGTCCCCTGCAGGGTATATTGAACTGAAAAAAATGTGAAAGAAAAGATACATTTACAGTCTCATGACGTGGCATTTTATTGGCACGCAGCGCGACATTATGAAAACGTTGCGCATAGTTTGCGCTACAGCGTGCCAGCTGGCATGTTCTAGTTCGCAATGCGTACTGCTACAATGTCACGCAAATGTGCCACGAATTGTCACTCTTTTTTTGCCCAAAGTTGCGCACTGTTTCCATCTAATTTAATCTGATATGGTGGTATGCATTGTCACTCACTACATGCATACTTTGCACCATGTTACTCATTGTCACGTTAATGTTGCGCATGCGTGACCTAGTCGTATCGAAATTTTACAATTCTCAGTATTGCAAGTTGTGTGACGCCCTAGATGCACAGTTCACGCATTGATGGAGTACAGTGGACGCATATATTGAGATAAAAGGTGGATACAACCCGAAAAAGCATTATCAATACAGATACGTGCCTTTTTTCTCATCATTTTGCAGTTCACATTGACACTCAATCTGTGGCTTAGTAGATTATTTACTTCTATTTTTAAATTTGGATTTTGTAAAATGCTTGTGAAATGCCACCAAGACGATAAGTACATTGCGCTGCTGGTGGCTGCTCCAGTTGTTGTTTAAGAGTCAAAATACACGCAGCTGCCAAATTAGGCACTTCTTCTCCACAAGGCACATGACGAAAATATCAAAATAGGCCTTACTAAACTATTACACTTTTAATGTCAACAGGTCATTCTGTCTATCACACCAGACGATTGTTTGCCGATTAAAACATTTTTTTAATATTTCCATATTATGTTTAAAAATTCATTTTAAAAAATGTTATGAAAACGTTTTCAAAAGTTTTTTTAGTGAATGTTTTGCATAATATTTTCATTTAATATTTTTAAATAGGCTATTCTGTTGATCGACCCAACGTGCTGACCACTAGGCCTATTATTTCTATAAAGAGTGTATAATTTTTCAGTGCCCTGAGGGCACTGTTTTAGCTAGAATTAGGCAACTGATCGTCTTTTTTCAAATTTTTGCATAATTGCCCGTGCATTTCCTCTATTCTAATGTAATTAAACATTGTAATGGATATACACATACCACCTCCCCCCCCCCTCCCCCCCAGTGATGATTGTAGACTGTAGTCGATTTTTTACCGGTAGGCCCCTAGGCCTTAAATTATTACTAAACATGTCAAATTAATGTCACATAATTTAACTCTTAAATGTATTTTTGTGATGTCATAGGCCTACTAGCCTGTGTGTAATGTCATGTTTTGTTGAACACGTTTATTGGGCGGGGACCCTAGGGTAGTGGTTAGCACCGCTGCCTTTCAGTTTGGGGTTCGGTTCTCGGTCTCGGCGGTTTGAAAGAAACAAAAAGGTTTCTTCCCCATCCACGTGTGAAACTCAGTATTGTGGGGAGCCTCCGTGACCGATAATCCTGTGTCTGGAGAACAGTGTCATCTCATTCATCAGTTTAGCCTATATGTGCACAAAGGTGGCCTAAAGCCCGATTCATTGCATTTAATTTGAACACGTTTATTGGTGGTAAACGTTTTGTTTGTGGCAGAGAAGTGACAGTGGCCTGAGTGCATGGAGTGCTTTGTTTACACCCACAACCAAAAGGGCAGTCCCCTGCGGGGTGTAATCGTGAGATCGGCGGGATACCCACGCATAAACTAACAAAGTTGTGCACACAAAACGATGACCACATCAGTAACACTTGCACATGAAATGATGATGAAATCATACCATACTTGGTAGGATTTATCTATTATCTATAAGAGCTGGAAAATGAAATAAAAATGCCAAACTAAAAACGCCGATTAATTGTTGTTCTGTTGTTTAAAAACATAGGTCATAATTTTGAAATGTGTTCATTATTTTATGATCTATCACTCTCCATCAAGTGCACCCTCTCACTTCACTGTACCTTAAAGTTGTATGTCAGTATTTTAAAGTATTTAGATGTGTTCCTGGACACTATAATTCCGATTAACATGATGAATTACAAAAGTAAAAAATTGAATAGATAAGTTGGCAACATCCAGCTGGCGGATACACAAGTTATCTTCGAATAGGGTGATGTAGGGGGTCGGGAAGATTTTTAAATTTCAAATACATGCTAGTGCATTATGGTGTGTATTATACGGCAAAATGACCACAAAAACATAAACAAAATATAATTTGGCAACTTTTAATTATACAAATATGAGGGTTTTTTACCAAAGGGAGGACAGGGCAAGACTGTCCTACCCCACGCCCAAAATTTGCGCACTCTTCTGAAGTATATTCGATAACTGGTGAGCCAAATTTGTCAAGTGTATTGCTTATTGGGATCCCTTAGACCCTGTAGGATTGGATGGCTGTGACGCGTGATTTCATTCCCAATAACAGTGATTTGATCCACTAAAAAATATAGACGGTTATAGTCAGGATAAGTGGCGAAAGGGTTAACCCTTACAATGCGGGGATAGACTTTAGTCGTCAGAATCTGACGTCTACAGAATCTGACGTCTACAGACGTCAGATTCTGACGACTAAAGTCTATCCCCACACTGTAAGAGTAAAAATATTTCTAATGACCATAACATAGGTATTCATATGAATGGGGAAGAGATAACGAAGACATTTATCAAAATTTCAAATTGAAAAAAACCCTTTGATTGCGATGATTTTTACAGAATAATTCAGCGCTTTAAGGGTTGATAGTACGTGTTTACCTTCAGCATGTAATACTAATATATAAAATGTGGAACTGTGCAGACAATTTTTTTTTTAAATATTATTTATTATTTTACAATATTAATAATTTTGAAATGATTTTTTTTTGTATGACCAACTCATAACTACTTACTCATCTCCTCGAATTGTTTGATTAATCATGTTGAATCAAGCGCAAAGTACAGCTGTAGCCACGACAAATCGTATCCATTTCATACAAATATTTTAATAAACCCTCGTAATGTGGCGAAATTGTCTCACATCTCAAATGTGGTTTATACCAATATGTCCAGTATATCCACTATCCAGTATTCAACTGCTATACGGAATGTCGTCTAGTTTCTACATTTAGTTTTTTGCTACACTAAGAATACTGTCGATGTTTTATCACGGTTTTTTATGAGAATAACATAGCAGAGCAAAATTTTAACCCTTCACCCGTCAAATTATCTTATTTTATTTTGACTCACTTAAAGTTGTGGGCACGTTGTGTCTCGCCACCGCAACCCACTCATATATGTTTAATATTAGACCAAACATTTGCAAATCTTGATGTCTAAAGACCCATTTCATTCACAATAACTGCTCTTTAACCTGTTAATAAAACAGATAAATTAAAAACAACTTTAGAAAGTGCTTAGGTGGACCAATTATAGTATCCCACCCCGCCCAATTAAAAAATGGCTTAGCCTGTCACATGACCAGACGAACTAATCACCTACGCCCTCGTTCTTTAGACGATTTTATAATGTTGCTTAAAGACGTGGACAGAGCGTTATGTCAACGTTTTCGATAAACGTCCGACGTTCTTCCAGCATTAGATTTATATTATATGACGTCATAATGTCTGATGTTGAAAATGATTTAATCCATGGCGTTGGCCTTACGTAAAGATGGACGTCCTCCTTGCAATAGCAATCACACAAAACATTTATTTTGACGTTTGAACCTCACCAAAGTACGCATGGTGATGTGTTAATGTTGTATCATATGGCAAGCCGTGTGGGACATAAATACCATATTTTACGCGTACCCGAGCCTCGAATACGCGTAACCAAGCCTCGATTACACGTAGCCGAATTTGGCTACTAGGTTACACGTAGCCGAATTCGGCTACGCGTGACCAAAACATTGGCTACGCGTAAGATCAACACTTTACGCATAACTTAGTAGGTTTACGTGTAATCATTATAGTTTACGTGTAAGTACATTATCAGCTACGTGTAACCGACTTCGGCTACACGTAGCCGAGATCTGTAAAATATCTCGGCTACGCGTAAAGTGTCTCGGCTACGCGTAACCGAGATCTCGGCTACGCGCAAGGTATCTCGGCTACGCGTAGATTATCTGTGCTACATGTACCCGAGATCTCGGCTACGCGTAAGGTATCTCGGCTACGCGTGGATTATCTGTGCTACATGTACCCGAATTCTCGGCTACGCGTAAGGTATCTCGGCTACGCGTAGATTATCTGTGCTACATGTACCCGAGATCTCGGCTACGCGTAAGGTATCTCGGCTACGCGTAGATTATCTGTGCTACATGTACCCGAGATCTCGGCTACGCGTAAGGTATCTCGGCTACGCGTAGATTATCTGTGCTACATGTACCCGAGATCTCGGCTACTGCAAGGTATCTCGGCTACACGTGGATTATCTCGGCTACGCGTACCCTAGATCTCGGCTACGTGTACCCGAGATCTCGGCTACGCGTAAGGTATCTCGGCTACGTGTAGCTGAAAAGGTGTCTGGGCTACGTGTAGCCGAAATATCTGCAGGGGCAATAAGTTTATATGAAGGAATATTGAAAATATCCATATTGAGCAAATGTTGTTTTAATGTTGGGGCAGTGCCCTAAACCATGGGCCAACATTAATGATGTATTGGCTCAACGTCTAGTGTTTGTTGGGTCATGACATAATTATTATTATACATGATATTTCCTGGGGGTTTTTCCCAGCAAACAAGAGAAATTCAACCAATGTTGTTTGAATGTTGGTCAACTCTCTATGACGATGGACCAACATTGACACAATATTGCTTCAACGACACTTGTTAACTGTTTTATTTTCATTTGTTCTTGCTTGTAGGCCTAGTAGTTCAAATGAAATAAAAAATCAAATGAATCGTGCTTTAGTCCACTTTAGTGCACATACAGGCTAAATTGGGCCTGGAGAACCTCCTGAAGACGGTGAGATGACACTGCCTTCCAGACACAGGATTCGAAATTCAAACGCTGGAGGTCTAAGGTCGAAATCTAGTCCACTCGTTTTTCGGCGAGATAATCCCTTCTGGAAACTGTAGGAAAGAGGAGGGGCAGTGACCATCTACAGATAATGTTCAAAATCATGTGAGCAATGTGACCAATGATGAGGTGTTCATCACGTCCTAAAATGATGTGAACACGATGACTGATAAGTGACTGATAAAACAAACTATATTTTTAAATGAAAAAATAAATATTTGGTGTAATTTCTGTACCTTTTGGCAAGCTAGTGTCAAATGTATTGTGGGCGCCCCAGAGTCTACCCCGGGGTAGATCCTGAACTATACCCCCGTGGTGGATTACGTGAATCTACCCCGCCCTCCCAGGATCTACCCCCTTTTTTGTGATTATGTCAAGTGTATTCGACTTCCAGAATCGACCCCCTCCCTCCCAGAATATACCCCACTTTTCAACAACTATTTGTGACCCTCCCAGAATCTACCCCTCCCTCCCAGAATATACCCCCTTTTTGACAACTATAATAATATGCGACCCTCCCAGAATCTACCCCTCCCTCCCAGAATATACCCATTTATATGTGCGACCCTCCCAGAATCTACCCCTGCCCTCACTCCCAGAATATGTTTCAGTTCTGGGAGCGAGTGGTAGATTCTCTCATATTTACATGTAGTTTCTAGAAAAAGAGGCATATTCAGTGACTGAGGGGTAGATTCTTGGAATATTGTAGAAAGGGGACGAGGGATATATTCTGAGGGGGGGAAAGCGGGGCATGTAGTTGTCAAAAAAAAGGGGTGTACTCTCTGAGGGAGGGGTAGATTCTGGAAGGGTCGCATAATATTGGGGGGTATAATATATATTCTGGGAGGGATGGGTAGATTCTGGGAGGGTTGCATAATATTAGGGGGTATAATATGTATTCTGGGAGGGATGGGTAGATTCTGGGAGGGTTGCATAATAATAGGGGTATAATATGTATTCTGGGAGGGAGGGGTAGATTCTGGGAGGGTCCCATATAGTTGTTGAAAAGGTGAGGTATATTCTGGGAGGGAGGGGTAGATTCTGGGAGGGTTTGCATAATATTAGGGGGTATAATATATATTCTGGGAGGGAGGGGTAGATTCTGGAGGGTTGCATAATATTAGGGGGTATAATATATATTCTGGGAGGGAGGGGTAGATTCTGGGAGGGTTGCATAATATTAGGGGGTATAATATATATTCTGGGAGGGAGGGGTAGATTCTGGGAGGGTTGCATAATATTAGGGGGTATAATATATATTCTGGGAGGGAGGGGTAGATTCTGGGAGGGTCCCATATAGTTGTTGAAAAGGTGAGGTATATTCTGGGAGGGAGGGGTAGATTCTGGGAGGGTCGCCAAATACATTTGTTGAAAGGGGGGGGGTGGATTCTGGGATCCGAAGACACTTCAGCAAATCACGAAAAGGGGGTAGATCCTGAGAGGAAGGGGTAGATTCTGGGAACCCCCAGGATCTACCCCGGGGTATATTCTAAAATCTACCCCGGGGTAGATTCTGGTAGATCCCAAAATCTACCAGGGTATAGTTTCAGGGGGGTATAATCTTGAG
>CAXHKU010000401.1:0-58587 GCA_964017125.1 Flabesymbios commensalis
AATTCTCAACCGTTTTCCCATGTAGTTGTGCAGGCAACATTGGCTGTTAATACGGCAACTTCCCGGTAAATTTGGCGAAGTTTGATTAATTACTGCAAAAGTTATTAATGAGATTGGTGTGAAATTTGATTGAGTATTATTAAAAGTTATTCATTTAGACGTCAATTCAGACGTCAATTCTCAACCGTTTTCCATGTAGTTTTGCAGGCAACATTGGCTGTTATTACGGCAACTTCCCTGTAAATTTGGCGAAGTTTGATTAATTACTGCAAAAGTTATTAATGAGATTGGTGTGAAATTTGATTGAGTATTATTAAAAGTTATTCATTTCGACGTCAATTCAGACGTCAATTATCAACCGTTTTCCATGTAATTTTGCAGGCACCATCGGCTGGTATTACGGCAACTGCCCTGTAAATTTGGCGAAGTGTGATTAATTACTGCAAAAGGTATTAATGAGATTGGTGTGAAATTTGATTGAGTATTTTTAAAAGTTACTCATTTAGACGTCAACTCAGACGTCAATTCTCAACCGTTTTCCATGTAGTTTTGCAGGCAACATCAGCTTTTATTATGGCAACTTCCCTGTAAATTTGGCGAAGTTTGATTAATTACTGCATAAGTTATTAAGAGATTGGTGTGAAATTTGATTGAGTATTTTTAAAAGTTACTCATTTAGACGTCAATTCAGACGTCAATTTCTTAACTGTTTTCCATGTAGTTTTGCAGGCGCCATCGGCTGGTATTACGGCAACTTCCCTGTAAATTTGGCGAAGTTTGATTAATTACTGCAAAAATTATTATTGAGCTTGGTGTGAAATATGATTGACTATTATTAAAAGTTATTCATTTAGACGTCAATTCAGACGTCAATTCTTAACCGTTTTCCATGTAGTTTTGCAGGCAACATCAGCTTTTATTACAGCAACTTCCCTGTAAATTTGGCGAAGATTGATTAATTACTGCATAAGTTATTAATGAGATTGGTGTAAAATTTGATTGAGTATTATTAAAAGTTATTCATTTAGATGTCAATTCAGACGTCAATTCTCAAACGTTTTCCATGTAGTTTTGGCAGGCACCATCGGCTGGTATTACGGCAACTTCCTTGTAAAATTGGCGAAGTTTCATTAATTATTGCAGAAGTTATTAATGAGCTTGGTGTGAAATTTGATTGACTATTATTAAAAGTTATCCATTTAGACGTCAATTCAGACGTCAATTCTTAACCGTTTTCCAAGTAGTTTTGCAGGCAACATGGCTGTTATTACGGCAACTTCCCTGTAAATTTGGCGAAGTTTGATTAATTACTGCAAAAGTTATTAATGAGATTGGTGTGAAATTTGATTGAGTATTATTAAAAGTTATTCATTTCGACGTCAATTCAGACGTCAATTCTCACCCGTTTTCCATGTACTTTTGCAGGCACCATCGGCTGGTATTACGGCAACTGCCCTGTAAATTTGGCGAAGTGTGATTAATTACTGCAAAAGGTATTAATGAGATTGGTGTGAAATTTGATTGAGTATTTTTAAAAGTTACTCATTTAGACGTCAACTCAGACGTCAATTCTCAACCGTTTTACATGTAGTTTGCAGGCAACATCAGCTTTTATTACGGCAACTTCCCTGTAAATTTGGCGAAGTTTGATGAATTACTGCATAAGTTATTAAAGAGATTGGTGTGAAATTTGATTGAGCATTATTAAAAGTTACTCATTTAGACGTCAATTCAGACGTCAATTCTTAACCGTTTTCCATGTAAGTTTGCAGGCAACATCAGCTTTTATTACGGCAACTTCCCTGTAAATTTGGCGAAGTTTGATTAATTACTGCAAAAGTTATTAATGAGATTGGTGTGAAATTTGATTGAGTATTATTAAAAGTTATTCATTTCGACGTCAATTCAGACGTCAATTCTCAACCGTTTTCCATGTAATTTTGCAGGCACCATCGGCTGGTATTACGGCAACTTCCGTGTAAATTTGGCATAGTTTGATTAATTATTGCAGAAGTTATTAATGAGCTTGGTGTGAAATTTGATTGACTATTATTAAAAGTTATTCATTTAGACGTCAATTCAGACGTTAATTCTCAAGCGTTTTCCAAGTAGTTTGCAGGCAACATTGGCTGTTATTACGGCAACTTCCCTGTAAATTTGGCGAAGTTTGATTAATTACTGCAAAAATATTAATGAGCTTGGTGTGAAATTTGATTGACTATTATTAAAAGTTATTCATTTAGACGTCAATTCAGACGTCAATTCTCAACCGTTTTCCATGTAGTTTTGCAGGCAACATTGGCTGTTAATACGGCAACTTCCCTTTAAATTTGGCGAAGTTTGATTAATTACTGTAAAAGTTATTAATGAGATTGGTGTGAAATTTGATTGAGTATTATAAAAGTTATTCATTTAGACGTCAATTCAGACGTCAATTCTCAACCGTTTTCCATCTAGTTTTGCAGGCAACATCGGCTGTTATTACGGCAACTTCCCTGTAAATTTGGCGAAGTTTGATTAATTATTGCAGAAGTTATTAATGAGCTTGGTGTGAAATTTGATTGACTATTATTAAAAGTTATTCATTTAGACGTTAATTTCAGATGTCAATTCTCAACCGTTTTCCAAGTAGTTTTGCAGGCAACATCGGCTGTTATTACGGCAACTTCCCTGTAAATTTGGCGAAGTTTGATTAATTACTGCAAAAGTTATTAATGAGATTGGTGTGAAATTTGATTGAGTATTATTAAAAGTTATTCATTTCGACGTCAAGTCAGACGTCAATTATCAACCGTTTTTCATGTAATTTTGCAGGCACCATCGGCTGGTATTACGGCAACTGCCCTGTAAATTTGGCGAAGTGTGATTAATTACTGCAAAAGGTATTAATGAGATTGGTGTGAAATTTGATTGAGTATTTTTAAAAGTTACTCATTAGACGTCAACTCAGACGTCAATTCTCAACCGTTTTCCCATGTAGTTTTGCAGGCAACATTGGCTGTTAATACGGCAACTTCCCTGTAAATTTGGCGAAGTTTGATTAATTACTGTAAAAGTTATTAATGAGATTGGTGTGAAATTTGATTGAGTATTATTAAAAGTTATTTATTTAGACGTCAATTCAGACGTCAATTCTCAACCGTTTTCCATGTAGTTTGCAGGCAACATCGGCTGTTATTACGGCAACTTCCCTGTAAATTTGGCGAAGTTTGATTAATTATTGCAGAAGTTATTAATGAGCTTGGTGTGAAATTTGATTGACTATTATTAAAAGTTATTCATTTAGACGTTAATTCAGATGTCAATTCTCAACCGTTTTCCAAGTAGTTTTGCAGGCAACATCGGCTGTTATTACGGCAACTTCCCTGTAAATTTGGCGAAGTTTGATTAATTACTGCAAAAGTTATTAATGAGATTGGTGTGAAATTTGATTGAGTATTATTAAAAGTTATTCATTTCGACGTCAAGTCAGACGTCAATTATCAACCGTTTTCCATGTAATTTTGCAGGCACCATCGGCTGGTATTACGGCAACTGCCCTGTAAATTTGGCGAAGTGTGATTAATTACTGCAAAAGGTATTAATGAGATTGGTGTGAAATTTGATTGAGTATTTTTAAAAGTTACTCATTTAGACGTCAACTCAGACGTCAATTCTCAACCGTTTTCCATGTAGTTTTGCAGGCAACATCAGCTTTTATTACTGCAACTTCCCTGTAAATTTGG
The DNA here is from genome assembly GCA_964017125.1 of Flabesymbios commensalis. Classification (NCBI taxonomy): domain Eukaryota; kingdom Metazoa; phylum Annelida; class Polychaeta; order Terebellida; family Flabelligeridae; genus Flabesymbios; species Flabesymbios commensalis. The sequence goes on from CAXHKU010000401.1 coordinate 3,726, forward strand.
CGAAGTTTGATTAATTACTGCATAAGTTATTAAAGAGATTGGTGTGAATTTGATTGAGTATTTTTAAAAGTTAATCATTTAGACGTCAATTCAGACGTCAATTCTTACCGTTTTCCATGGTAGTTTTGCAGGCAACATCAGCTTTTATTACGGCAACTTCCCTGTAAATTTGGCGAAGTTTGATTAATTACTGTATAAGTTATTAATGAGATTGGTGTAAAATTTGATTGAGTATTATTAAAAGTCATTCATTTAGACGTCAAATCAGACGTCAATTCTCAAACGTTTTCCATGTAGTTTGCAGGCACCATCGGCTGGTATTACGGCAACTTCCGTGGAAAAATTGGCGAAGTTTCATTAATTATTGCAGAAGTTATTAATGAAGCTTGGTGTGAAATTTGATTGACTATTATTAAAAGTTATTCATTTAGACGTCAATTCAGACGTCAATTCTCAACCGTTTTCCAAGTAGTTTTGCAGGCAACATTGGCTGTTATTACGGCAACTTCCCTGTAAATTTGGCGAAGTTTGATTAATTACTGCAAAAGTTATTAATGAGATTGGTGTGAAATTTGATTGAGTATTATTAAAAGTTATTCATTTCGACGTCAATTCAGACGTCAATTCTCAACCGTTTTCCATGTAATTTTGCAGGCACCATCGGCTGGTATTACGGCAACTGCCCTGTAAATTTGGCGAAGTGTGATTAATTACTGCAATAGGTATTAATGAGATTGATGTGAAATTTGATCGAGTATTTTTAAAAGTTACTCATTTAGACGTCAACTCAGACGTCAATTCTCAACCGTTTTACATGTAGTTTTGCAGGCACATCAGCTTTTATTACGGCAACTTCCCTGTAAATTTGGTGAAGTTTGAATAAATACTGCATAAGTTATTAATGAGATTGGTGTAAAATTTAATTGAGTATTATTAAAAGTTATTCATTTAGACGTCAATTCAGACGTCAATTCTTAACTGTTTTCCATGTAGTTTTGCAGGCACCATCAGCTGGTATTACGGCAACTTTTCTGTAAATTTGGCGAAGATTGATTAATTACTGCAAAAATTATTAATGAGCTTGGTGTGAAATTTGATTGACTATTATTAAAAGTTATTCATTTAGACGTCAATTCAGACGTCAATTCTCAACCGTTTTTCCATGTAGTTGTGCAGGCAACATTGGCTGTTAATACGGCAACTTCCCGGTAAATTTGGCGAAGTTTGATTAATTACTGCAAAAGTTATTAATGAGATTGGTGTGAAATTTGATTGAGTATTATTAAAAGTTATTCATTTAGACGTCAATTCAGACGTCAATTCTCAACCGTTTTCCATGTAGTTTTGCAGGCAACATCGGCTGTTATTACGGCAACTTCCCGGTAAATTTGGCGAAGTTTGATTAATTACTGCAAAAGTTATTAATGAGATTGGTGTGAAATTTGATTGAGTATTATTAAAAGTTATTCATTTCGACGTCAATTCAGACGTCAATTATCAACCGTTTTCCATGTAATTTTGCAGGCACCATCGGCTGGTATTACGGCAACTGCCCTGTAAATTTGGCGAAGTGTGATTAATTACTGCAAAAGGTATTAATGAGATTGGTGTGAAATTTGATTGAGTATTTTTAAAAGTTACTCATTTAGACGTCAACTCAGACGTCAATTCTCAACCGTTTTCCATGTAGTTTTGCAGGCAACATCAGCTTTTATTATGGCAACTTCCCTGTAAATTTGGCGAAGTTTGATTAATTACTGCATAAGTTATTAAAGAGATTGGTGTGAAATTTGATTGAGTATTTTTAAAAGTTACTCATTTAGACGTCAATTCAGACGTCAATTCTTAACCGTTTTCCATGTAGTTTTGCAGGCAACATCAGCTTTTATTACGGCAACTTCCTGTAAATTTGGCGAAGTTTGATTAATTACTGTATAAGTTATTAATGAGATTGGTGTAAAATTTGATTGAGTATTATTAAAAGTCATTCATTTAGACGTCAATTCAGACGTCAATTCTCAAACGTTTTCCATGTAGTTTTGCAGGCACCATCGGCTGGTATTACGGCAACTTCCGTGTAAAATTGGCGAAGTTTCATTAATTATTGCAGAAGTTATTAATGAGCTTGGTGTGAAATTTGATTGACTATTATTAAAAGTTATTCATTTAGACGTCAATTCAGACGTCAATTCTCAACCGTTTTCCAAGTTGTTTTGCAGGCAACATTGGCTGTTATTACGGCAACTTCCCTGTAAATTTGGCGAAGTTTGATTAATTACTGCAAAAGTTATTAATGAGATTGGTGTGAAATTTGATTGAGTATTATTAAAAGTTATTCATTTCGACGTCAATTCAGACGTCAATTCTCAACCGTTTTCCATGTAATTTTGCAGGCACCATCGGCTGGTATTACGGCAACTGCCCTGTAAATTTTGCGAAGTGTGATTAATTACTGCAAAAGGTATTAATGAGATTGATGTGAAATTTGATCGAGTATTTTTAAAAGTTACTCATTTAGACGTCAACTCAGACGTCAATTCTCAACCGCTTTACATGTAGTTTTGCAGGCAACATCAGCTTTTATTACGGCAACTTCCCTGTAAATTTGGTGAAGTTTGAATAATTACTGCATAAGTTATTAAAGAGATTGGTGTAAAATTTAATTGAGTATTATTAAAAGTTATTCATTTAGACGTCAATTCAGACGTCAATTCTTAACTGTTTTCCATGTAGTTTTGCAGGCACCATCAGCTGGTATTACGGCAACTTTTCTGTAAATTTGGCGAAGTTTGATTAATTACTGCAAAAATTATTAATGAGCTTGGTGTGAAATTTGATTGACTATTATTAAAAGTTATTCATTTAGACGTCAATTCAGACGTCAATTCTCAACCGTTTTCCATGTAGTTTTGCAGGCAACATTGGCTGTTAATACGGCAACTTCCCGGTATATTTGGCGAAGTTTGATTAATTACTGCAAAAATTATTAATGAGCTTGGTGTGAAATTTGATTGACTATTATTAAAAGTTATTCATTTAGACGTCAATTCAGACGTCAATTCTTATCTGTTTTCCATGTAGTTTTGCAGGCAACATTGGCTGTTATTACGGCAACTTCCCTGTAAATTTGGCGAAGTTTGATTAATTACTGCATAAGTTATTAAAGAGATTGGTGTGAAATTTGATTGAGTATTATTAAAAGTTATTCATTTCGACGTCAATTCAGACGTCAATTATCAATCGTTTTCCATGTAATTTTGCAGGCACCATCGGCTGGTATTACGGCAACTGCCCTGTAAATTTGGCGAAGTGTGATTAATTACTGCAAAAGGTATTAATGAGATTGGTGTGAAATTTGATTGAGTATTTTTAAAAGTTACTCATTTAGACGTCAACTCAGACGTCAATTCTCAACCGTTTTCCATGTAGTTTTGCAGGCAACATCAGCTTTTATTACGGCAACTTCCCTGTAAATTTGGCGAAGTTTGATTAATTACTGCATAAGTTATTAAAGAGATTGGTGTGAAATTTGATTGAGTATTTTTAAAAGTTACTCATTTAGATGTCAATTCAGACGTCAATTCTTAACCGTTTTCCATGTAGTTTTGCAGGCAACATCAGCTTTTATTACGGCAACTTCCCTGTAAATTTGGCGAAGTTTGATTAATTACTGTATAAGTTATTAATGAGATTGGTGTAAAATTTGATTGAGTATTATTAAAAGTCATTCATTTAGACGTCAATTCAGACGTCAATTCTGAAACGTTTTCCATGTAGTTTTGCAGGCACCATCGGCTGGTATTACGGCAACTTCCGTGTAAAATTGGCGAAGTTTCATTAATTATTGCAGAAGTTATTAATGAGCTTGGTGTGAAATTTGATTGACTATTATTAAAAGTTATTCATTTAGACGTCAATTCAGACGTCAATTCTCAACCGTTTTCCAAGTAGTTTTGCAGGCAACATTGGCTGTTATTACGGCAACTTCCCTGTAAATTTGGCGAAGTTTGATTAATTACTGCAAAAGTTATTAATGAGATTGGTGTGAAATTTGATTGAGTATTATTAAAAGGTATTCATTTCGACGTCAATTCAGACGTCAATTCTCAACCGTTTTCCATGTAATTTTGCAGGCACCATCGGCTGGTATTACGGCAACTGCCCTGTAAATTTGGCGAAGTGTGATTAATTACTGCAAAAGGTATTAATGAGATTGATGTGAAATTTGATGGAGTATTTTTAAAAGTTACTCATTTAGACGTCAACTCAGACGTCAATTCTCAGCCGTTTTACATGTAGTTTTGCAGGCAACATCAGCTTTTATTACGGCAACTTCCCTGTAAATTTGGTGAAGTTTGAATAATTACTGCATAAGTTATTAATCAGATTGGTGTAAAATTTAATTGAGTATTATTAAAAGTTATTCATTTAGACGTCAATTCAGACGTCAATTCTTAACTGTTTTCCATGTAGTTTTGCAGGCACCATCAGCTGGTATTACGGCAACTTTTCTGTAAATTTGGCGAAGTTTGATTAATTACTGCAAAAACTATTAATGAGCTTGGTGTGAAATTTGATTGACTATTATTAAAAGTTATTCATTTAGACGTCAATTCAGACGTCAATTCTCAACCGTTTTCCATGTAGTTTTGCAGGCAACATTGGCTGTTAATACGGCAACTTCCCGGTAAATTTGGCGAAGTTTGATTAATTACTGCAAAAGTTATTAATGAGATTGGTGTGGAATTTGTTTGAGTATTATTAAAAGTTATTCATTTAGACGTCAATTCAGACGTCAATTCTCAACCGTTTTCCATGTAGTTTTGCAGGCAACATCGGCTGTTATTACGGCAACTTCCCTGTAAATTTGGCGAAGTTTGATTAATGTAAACTTTGCGAAGTTTGATATATTACTGCAAAAATTATTGAAGAGATTGTTGTGAAATTTGATTGAGTATTATTAAAAGTTATTCATTTAAACGTCAATTCAGACGTCACTTCTCAACTGTTTTCCATGTAATTTTGCAGACACCATCGGCTGGTATTACGGCAACTTCCGTGTAAATTTGGCGAAGTTTGATTAATTATTGCAGAAGTTTTTAATGAGCTTGGTGTAAAATTTGATTGACTATTATTAAAAGTTATTCATTTAGACGTCAATTCAGACGTCAATTCTCAACCGTTTTCCAAGTAATTTTGCAGACAACATTGGCTGTTATTACGGCAACTTCCCTGTAAATTTGGCGAAGTTTGATTAATTACTGCATAAGTTATTAAAGAGATTGGTGTGAAATTTGATTGAGTATTATTAAAAGTAACTCATTTAGACGTCAATTCAGACGTCAATTCTCAACCGTTTCCCATGTAGTTTTGCAGGCAACATCGGCTGTTATTACGGCAACTTCCCTGTAAATTTGGCGAAGTTTGATTAATTACTGCAAAAGTTATTAATGAGATTGGTGTGAAATTTGATTGAGTATTATTAAAAGTTATTCATTTCGACGTCAATTCAGACGTCAATTATCAACCGTTTTCCATGTAATTTTGCAGGCACCATCGGCTGGTACTACGGCAACTGCCCTGTAAATTTGGCGAAGTGTGATTAATTACTGCTAAAGGTATTAATGAGATTGGTGTGAAATTTGATTGAGTATTTTTAAAAGTTACTCATTTAGACGTCAACTCAGACGTCAATTCTCAACCGTTTTCCATGTAGTTTTGCAGGCAACATCAGTTTTTATTACGGCAACTTCCCTGTAAATTTGGCGAAGTTTGATTAATTACTGCATAAGTTATTAAAGAGATTGGTGTGAAATTTGATTGAGTATTTTTAAAAGTTACTCATTTAGACGTCAATTCAGACGTCAATTCTTAACCGTTTTCCATGTAGTTTTGCAGGCAACATCAGCTTTTATTACGGCAACTTCCCTGTAAATTTGGCAAAGTTTGATTAATTACTGTATAAGTTATTAATGAGATTGGTGTGAAATTTGATTGAGTTATTAAAAGTCATTCATTTAGACGTCAATTCAGACGTCAATTCTCAAACGTTTTCCATGTAGTTTTGCAGGCACCATCGGCTGGTATTACGGCAACTTCCGTGTAAAATTGGCGAAGTTTCATTAATTTTTGCAGAAGTTATTAATGAGCTTGGTGTGAAATTTGATTGACTATTATTAAAAGTTATTTATTTAGACGTCAATTCAGACGTCAATTCTCAACCGTTTTCCAAGTAGTTTTGCAGGCAACATTGGCTGTTATTACGGCAACTTCCCTGTAAATTTGGCGAAGTTTGATTAATTACTGCAAAAGTTATTAATGAGATTGGTGTGAAATTTGATTGAGTATTATTAAAAGTTATTCATTTCGACGTCAATTCAGACGTCAATTCTCAACCGTTTTCCATGTAATTTTGCAGGCACCATCGGCTGGTATTACGGCAACTGCCCTGTAAATTTGGCGAAGTGTGATTAATTACTGCAAAAGGTATTAATGAGATTGATGTGAAATTTGATCGAGTATTTTTAAAAGTTACTCATTTAGACGTCAACTCAGACGTCAATTCTCAACCGTTTTACATGTAGTTTTGCAGGCAACATCAGCTTTTATTACGGCAACTTCCCTGTAAATTTGGTGAAGTTTGAATAATTACTGCATAAGTTATTAATGAGATTGGTGTAAAATTTAATTGAGTATTATTAAAAGTTATTCATTTAGACGTCAATTCAGACGTCAATTCTTAACTGTTTTCCATGTAGTTTTGCAGGCACCATCAGCTGGTATTACGGCAACTTTTCTGTAAATTTGGCGAAGTTTGATTAATTACTGCAAAAATTATTAATGAGCTTGGTGTGAAATTTGATTGACTATTATTAAAAGTTATTCATTTAGACGTCAATTCAGACGTCAATTCTCAACCGTTTTCCATGTAGTTTTGCAGGCAACATTGGCTGTTAATACGGCAACTTCCCGGTAAATTTGGCGAAGTTTGATTAATTACTGCAAAAGTTATTAATGAGATTGGTGTGAAATTTGATTGAGTATTATTAAAAGTTATTCATTTAGACGTCAATTCAGACGTCAATTCTCAACCGTTTTCCATGTAGTTTTGCAGGCAACATCGGCTGTTATTACGGCAACTTCCCTGTAAATTTGGCGAAGTTTGATTAATGTAAACTTTGCGAAGTTTGATTTATTACTGCAAAAATTATTAAAGAGATTGTTGTGAAATTTGATTGAGTATTATTAAAAGTTATTCATTTAAACGTCAATTCAGACGTCACTTCTCAACTGTTTTCCATGTAATTTTGCAGACACCATCGGCAGGTATTGCGGCAACTTCCGTGTAAATTTGGCGAAGTTTGATTAATTATTGCAGAAGTTATTAATGAGCTTGGTGTGAAATTTGATTGACCATTATTAAAAGTTATTCATTTAGACGTCAATTCAGACGTGAATTCTCAACCGTTTTCCAAGTAGTTTTGCAGGCAACATTGGCTGTTATTTAACAAACGAATGAAGCTGCAGCCTCCCATCACTGCTGATGAAATTGATCGTGTTCATCGTACCGGCCCAAGGAAGGAAGGAGCTACGAGACCAGTCCTGGTTAAGTTTGCCACCTATCGCACTCGTCACCGGGTGTTTTCAAACAAGAAGACCCTCAAGTCCAAGGACAATAATGCTGCTAAGACCCCCGTTTATATAAACGAAGATTTGACAAGGAGGAGAGCGAACCTGCTGTGGAAAGCGAGATCACATGTAAAGAACAATCATCTTAGAGGATGCTGGTCGTCGGATGGGACTGTGCTTGTTTTGAACAACTATGGCAAGGTGATAGTCATCAAGACAGAGCAGGATCTTGAGATACAGGCAGCCCTCAAGCAGAATGGTCCACCGTAGGTTTTTCATAATGAACACTATTCAGATGGTATGTACCTCAGATAACTACGATTGATACCAGAGCGGAATTTCCTTGTTCTTTATTTTGTGTGTTGAGAAGGGTACCACATACATACCTGAGCTGTATGTATGTGGAACCCTCCTCTGTGATTTTTTACGACCTTTTGTTCTCGGAGTCTTATTTTCACTTGGCTCCAGTACCTCTTCCTTATTGGGGAGAGCTGCTTGAGCCGAGTGAGGGATACATAATTATATTAATTTGAGTTCTTTGTTCTTGTTTTCTGTTGTTTTCTATTGATTTATGTTGTGAGGTGAAACCAACCAGCTATTATCCGTGACTAAACCGATTGGTTTTCTTGGTCTTGGACATCGTGATCTCCCTACCATCATCCATTTCACATATATAATGATATATCATATTTTTCTATTTTTTCATTTTCAATTATATTGCACTGTACGCACATTACATAATACAGTATCGGCTTTTTACAAATACATTGAGCAGTTCGTATTGAAAGGGTTTCATTTAAAGAGTGATATTCTTAAAAAACTTTTATTAAAATGATTTGTTTTTTATGTAATAAAGGTTTCCGTTCGGAGACTCATCAACTAGAATGTTGTGCTTGTATGCGTATGTATCATGTACGATGCATTGGTAATGCGGCACAAGATAATAGTATGTTTAATAAGAATAATTGGTTATGTAAATTTTGCACGTCATCTATATTTCCGTTCAATCATGTTGACGAAAATGATAAATTTATTGCTGCGATTTCTGAAGAAAGCATTAAATGTGAAGTTGTAACTCTTGAATCGTTGGAGGGGAAAATGTTTAATCCTTTTGAACTGAATGAACAAGACTCCACATTCTCACTTGGTGATGCTGATCCTGATTTACAATTTTATGATGACAATAGACATATTAATAACTTGGTGAATTGTAAATATTATTTGGAAAATAATTTTAACGACAACTGTAAGGCGGTAGGTGTTGATGAATTTTCTATTATCCAACTTAATGTTCGTAGTATTCCTAAAAATCTACAGCATTTTGAGCTATTTATGTCAAATTTAAATATACATTTTACTGTAGTATGCATAACAGAATCATGGTTAAAGGAATCAAATGTAAATGCATATGCATTAACGGGTTATAAACATGAACATGTGTGTCGCAAACATAAGGCTGGTGGTGGTGTTTCTTTATTTATAAAGGAACACGTTGAATACAAATGCCGTACAGACCTAAATATATTAAATAAATACATGGAATCGAACTTTATAGAGATACCTAAAAGGCATAATTCAGTGTCTAACACTAATATTATTATTGGTGTCGTATACAGACCACCCGATACAGATGTTGATATGTTTACTGTTTATATAACTCAGATTTTATCCGCTTTAAAGTATGAAAACAAAACTGTTTATATAACAGGTGATTTCAACATTAACCTGTTAAATACTGATAAACATATACCTAGTGCAGAATTCATTGAAACCATGTACTCATATTCTTTTTTCCCTCTTATAAGTAAACCTACACGAGTCTCAAAACATTCAGCAACTTTAATTGATAATATTTTCTGTAATAATACTAATGATAAAGATATTATCAACGGGATATTCTACACAGACATCTCTGATCATTTTCCTATATTCAGTATTAACGTAAACATTAAAGTAGTGGAAGAAACATGTCTTCCTAAGTCTAGGAAATATACCTCGGTAAACATTGAAAAGTTTAAAATAAATATAAAAAATAAAAATATGTTGACGGTTCTTGAATCTACCGACTGTCAAGAAGCATTTAGTAAATTTCATTCAATATTTTTAAAGACTTATGAAGACTGTTTCCCTTTAACCATAACAAAGCTTGGTTATCGCACGCGTATGCCATGGCTAACAGTAGCCCTAAAGAATTCTATAAAAAATAAAAATAAATTATATGTAAAATATATTAAACATAAAACAATTTTTAATGAAAAAGCATATAAAGACTACAAACGTATTTTAAATAATACAATGAAAAAAGCTGAACGAGATCATTATGATGTTTTATTCAGAATAAACAAAGATAACCTAAAGAAAACCTGGGCGATTATTAAAGAAGTAATTAACAAAACAAAAACTAAAACAACAGTCAATAAATTTTTAATTAACAATAAAGTTATAACAAATACCGAAGAAATAGCATATAGTTTTAATAGTTTTTATGTAAACATTGGACCGAATTTAGCGAGTAAAATTCCGAAGACGAGTAAAGACCCTGCTTCATATATAACTAAGCAGAATCCCGATTCTATTTTCCTCAATAATGTCACCGAAAATGAAGTAATCAAAATAATAAATGCATTGAAAATATCTAGCCCAGGATGGGATGGAATACATTCCAAGGTAATAAAGGACACATTTTCATTATATATTGAACAACTCGTACATATTTTGAATTTGTCTATTTTACAAGGTGTATTTCCAAGTGAACTAAAAACTGCTCGTGTTATCCCTATTTATAAAGGTGATAACAATATGATTATAAGTAACTATAGGCCTGTTTCTGTGTTAACAGTGTTCTCCAAAATTTTCAAACGTATATTGTATAACAGACTGTTTAATTTTATCACGAAACATAATATACTTTATAAATACCAGTTTGGTTTTAGAGAAAAACATGGAACGAATTCTGCCCTAATTGTGCTCACAGATAAAATTGCTACAGCTATAAGTGAAGGTAACCTTGTTTTAGGAGTCTTTCTTGATTTCAGTAAAGCTTTTGATACGGTCGATCATACTATTTTACTAAATAAATTATATAAGTATGGTATCAGAGGAATTGCTCATGATTGGCTTGAAAGTTATTTGTATAATAGAAAACAGTTTGTTTCTTTTAATAATCATTGTTCAGATATGAACGATATCACTTGTGGTGTGCCCCAAGGATCTATACTTGGACCCTTGCTATTTTTGTTATATGTGAATGATATTGTTGAAGTATCCTCTGTTTTATTACCCATATTGTATGCCGATGATACCAGCTTATTTCTGATTGGGAAGAACATTAATGTATTAATACACAATATGAATGATGAATTGGCAAAAGTATTACAATGGTTAAACTGTAACAAATTGTCTTTAAATATTAAAAAATCTCAATATATTGTATTCCGATCGATCAAGAATTATCCAATTGAAATAAACACTGTCAAGATTAATAACCAAACATTAAACAAAGTTAAATCTACGAAATTTCTTGGGGTCATTATTGATGAATTCCTAAATTGGGCGGAGCATATTAACACCGTAAAAACAAAAATCTCGAGAGGAATTGGAATTTTATGTAAAGCTAGACGTGTATTGAAAACATCGACTTTGGTTACACTTTATAATAGCTTTGTCTATCCATATATTAATTATTGCATTGAAGTATGGGGTGGAGCTAGTGATAAATCTATTAAATCTCTATTTAAAGTTCAGAAAAGGGCTGTTAGAATAATTAAATCAGCCTCATATTTAGCCCACACCCAACCAATCTTCCATGCATTAAATATACTGAATATTTATAAGATATATGAGTTTAAAGTGTCTTTATTTATGTACAAAATGGAGATGCAATTGTTACCTTCTTTATTTAGCGACATGTTTGCAAAACATTCTGATGTTCATAACTATCCAACTAGACATGCTCATAATCTACGTGTAACTTGTAAGCATAAAACCAAATTATCTGAACAGTCTATTAGAACTGCTGCTATATCAATATGGAATCATATATCTGTCAATCTAGATACCAATTGTTCAATATGTACCTTTAAATATAAACTTAAAAAATATTTATTATACCATAATATTCCTAATAGTAGAACTCCTTAGATATGATACTGGCTCATGACTGAATTTGTTAATTACTTAATAACTTATTATTTATTTCATTGCACGTTTTTATGCACATTGCACATGTATTGTCGTTTTTGTGGATCCACGGGGATGTGTCTACCACTTTAACGAGAGGGAGATATAGCCTTTTGTTTCCTAGGAGTCGACATATTATTTTTGTAATTAATGAGAGGGCATATAATGTCACCCGATATTCTGTCCTTTTTGTCATTTTGCTTATCAATTTTGTTCTGTATATTGTTAATACAGATATTTCATATTTTCTATAATATTGTTCAGTTTAATATGTTAGATTTCCAGATTTTCAGTGTATTAACATGATTAATGTGATTTTGTTAATGTTTTTGTTGATATGCATTTATGACAATAAATAATCTTGAATCTATTACGGCAACTTCCCTGTAAATTTGGCGAAGTTTGATTAATTATTGCAGAAGTTATTAATGAGCTTGGTGTGAAATTTGATTGACTATTATTAAAAGTTATTCATTTAGACGTCAATTCAGACGTTAATTCTCAACCGTTTTCCAAGTAGTTTTGCAGGCAACATTGGCTGCTATTACGGCTGTTAATACGGCAACTTCCCGGTAAATTTGGCGAAGTTTGATTAATTACTGCAAAAGTTATTAATGAGATTGGTGTGGAATTTGATTGAGTATTATTAAAAGTTATTCATTTAGACGTCAATTCAGACGTCAATTCTCAACCGTTTTCCATGTAGTTTTGCAGGCAACATCGGCTGTTATTACGGCAACTTCCCTGTAAATTTGGCGAAGTTTGATTAATGTAAACTTTGCGAAGTTTGATTTATTACTGCAAAAATTATTAAAGAGATTGTTGTGAAATTTGATTGAGTATTATTAAAAGTTATTCATTTAAACGTCAATTCAGACGTCACTTCTCAACTGTTTTCCATGTAATTTTGCAGACACCATCGGCTGGTATTACGGCAACTTCCGTGTAAATTTGGCGAAGTTTGATTAATTATTGCAGAAGTTATTAATGAGCTTGGTGTGAAATTTGATTGACTATTATTAAAAGTTATTCATTTAGACGTCAATTCAGACGTTAATTCTCAACCGTTTTCCAAGTAGTTTTGCAGGCAACATTGGCTGTTATTACGGCAACTTCCCTGTAAATTTGGCGAAGTTTGATTAATTACTGCAAAAGTTATTAATGAGATAGGTGTGAAATTTGATTGAGTATTATTAAAAGTTATTCATCTCGACGTCAATTCAGACGTCAATTATCAACCGTTTTCCATGTAATTTTGCAGGCACCATCGGCTGATATTACGGCAACTGCCCTGTAAATTTGGCGAAGTGTGATTAATTACTGCAAAAGGTATTAATGAGATTGGTGTGAAATTTGGTTGAGTATTTTTAAAAGTTACTCATTTAGACGTCAACTCAGACGTCAATTCTCAACCGTTTTCCATGTAGTTTTGCAGGCAACATCAGCTTTTATTACGGCAACTTCCCTGTAAATTTGGCGAAGTTTGATTAATTACTGCATAAGTTATTAAAGAGATTGGTGTGAAATTTGATTGAGTATTTTTAAAAGTTACTCATTTAGACGTCAATTCAGACGTCAATTCTTAACCGTTTTCCATGTAGTTTTGCAGGCAACATCAGCTTTTATTACGGCAACTTCCCTGTAAATTTGGCGAAGTTTGATTAATTACTGTATAAGTTATTAATGAGATTGGTGTAAAATTTGATTGAGTATTATTAAAAGTCATTCATTTAGACGTCAATTCAGACGTCAATTCTCAAACGTTTTCCATGTAGTTTTGCAGGCACCATCGGCTGGTATTACGGCAACTTCCGTGTAAAATTGGCGAAGTTTCATTAATTATTGCAGAAGTTATTAATGAGCTTGGTGTGAAATTTGATTGACTATTATTAAAAGTTATTCATTTAGACGTCAATTCAGACGTGAATTCTCAACCGTTTTCCAAGTAGTTTTGCAGGCAACATTGGCTGTTATTACGGCAACTTCCCTGTAAATTTGGCAAAGTTTGATTAATTACTGCAAAAGTTATTAATGAGATTGGTGTGAAATTTGATTGAGTATTATTAAAAGTTATTCATTTCGACGTCAATTCAGACGTCAATTCTCAACCGTTTTCCATGTAATTTTGCAGGCACCATCGGCTGGTATTACGGCAACTGCCCTGTAAATTTGGCGAAGTGTGATTAATTACTGCAAAAGGTATTAATGAGATTGATGTGAAATTTGATTGAGTATTTTTAAAAGTTACTCATTTAGACGTCAACTCAGACGTCAATTCTCAACCGTTTTACATGTAGTTTTGCAGGCAACATCAGCTTTTATTACGGCAACTTCCCTGTAAATTTGGCGAAGTTTGAATAATTACTGCATAAGTTCTTAATGAGATTGGTGTAAAATTTAATTGAGTATTATTAAAAGTTATTCATTTAGACGTCAATTCAGACGTCAATTCTTAACTGTTTTCCATGTAGTTTTGCAGGCACCATCAGCTGGTATTACGGCAACTTTTCTGTAAATTTGGCGAAGTTTGATTAATTACTGCAAAAATTATTAATGAGCTTGGTGTGAAATTTGATTGACTATTATTAAAAGTTATTCATTTAGACGTCAATTCAGACGTTAATTCTCAACCGTTTTCCATGTAGTTTTGCAGGCAACATTGGCTGTTAATACGGCAACTTCCCGGTAAATTTGGCGAAGTTTGATTAATTACTGCAAAAGTTATTAATGAGATTGGTGTGGAATTTGATTGAGTATTATTAAAAGTTATTCATTTAGACGTCAATTCAGACGTCAATTCTCAACCGTTTTCCATGTAGTTTTGCAGGCAACATCGGCTGTTATTACGTCAACTTCCCTGTAAATTTGGCGAAGTTTGATTAATGTAAACTTTGCGAAGTTTGATTTATTACTGCAAAAATTATTAAAGAGATTGTTGTGAAATTTGATTGAGTATTATTAAAAGTTATTCATTTAAACGTCAATTCAGACGTCACTTCTCAACTGTTTTCCATGTAATTTTGCAGACACCATCGGCTGGTATTACGGCAACTTCCGTGTAAATTTGGCGAAGTTTGATTAATTATTGCAGAAGTTATTAATGAGCTTGGTGTGAAATTTGATTGACTATTATTAAAAGTTATTCATTTAGACGTCAATTCAGACGTTAATTCTCAACCGTTTTCCAAGTAGTTTTGCAGGCAACATTGGCTGTTATTACGGCAACTTCCCTGTAAATTTGGCGAAGTTTGATTAATTACTGCAAAAGTTATTAATGAGATAGGTGTGAAATTTGATTGAGTATTATTAAAAGTTATTCATCTCGACGTCAATTCAGACGTCAATTATCAACCGTTTTCCATGTAATTTTGCAGGCACCATCGGCTGATATTACGGCAACTGCCCTGTAAATTTGGCGAAGTGTGATTAATTACTGCAAAAGGTATTAATGAGATTGGTGTGAAATTTGGTCGAGTATTTTTAAAAGTTACTCATTTAGACGTCAACTCAGACGTCAATTCTCAACCGTTTTCCATGTAGTTTTGCAGGCAACATCAGCTTTTATTACGGCAACTTCCCTGTAAATTTGGCGAAGTTTGATTAATTACTGCATAAGTTATTAAAGAGATTGGTGTGAAATTTGATTGAGTATTTTTAAAAGTTACTCATTTAGACGTCAATTCAGACGTCAATTCTTAACCGTTTTCCATGTAGTTTTGCAGGCAACATCAGCTTTTATTACGGCAACTTCCCTGTAAATTTGGCGAAGTTTGATTAATTACTGTATAAGTTATTAATGAGGTTGGTGTAAAATTTGATTGAGTATTATTAAAAGTCATTCATTTAGACGTCAATTCAGACGTCAATTCTCAAACGTTTTCCATGTAGTTTTGCAGGCACCATCGGCTGGTATTACGGCAACTTCCGTGTAAAATTGGCGAAGTTTCATTAATTATTGCAGAAGTTATTAATGAGCTTGGTGTGAAATTTGATTGACTATTATTAAAAGTTATTCATTTAGACGTCAATTCAGACGTGAATTCTCAACCGTTTTCCAAGTAGTTTTGCAGGCAACATTGGCTGTTATTACGGCAACTTCCCTGTAAATTTGGCGAAGTTTGATTAATTACTGCAAAAGTTATTAATGAGATTGGTGTGAAATTTGATTGAGTATTATTAAAAGTTATTCATTTCGACGTCAATTCAGACGTCAATTCTCAACCGTTTTCCATGTAATTTTGCAGGCACCATCGGCTGGTATTACGGCAACTGCCCTGTAAATTTGGCGAAGTGTGATTAATTACTGCAAAAGGTATTAATGAGATTGATGTGAAATTTGATTGAGTATTTTTAAAAGTTACTCATTTAGACGTCAACTCAGACGTCAATTCTCAACCGTTTTACATGTAGTTTTGCAGGCAACATCAGCTTTTATTACGGCAACTTCCCTGTAAATTTGGCGAAGTTTGAATAATTACTGCATAAGTTCTTAATGAGATTGGTGTAAAATTTAATTGAGTATTATTAAAAGTTATTCATTTAGACGTCAATTCAGACGTCAATTCTTAACTGTTTTCCATGTAGTTTTGCAGGCACCATCAGCTGGTATTACGGCAACTTTTCTGTAAATTTGGCGAAGTTTGATTAATTACTGCAAAAATTATTAATGAGCTTGGTGTGAAATTTGATTGACTATTATTAAAAGTTATTCATTTAGACGTCAATTCAGACGTCAATTCTCAACCGTTTTCCATGTAGTTTTGCAGGCATCATTGGCTGTTAATACGGCAACATCCCGGTAAATTTGGCGAAGTTTGATTAATTACTGCAAAAGTTATTAATGAGATTGGTGTGGAATTTGATTGAGTATTAATAAAAGTTATTCATTTAGACGTCAATTCAGACGTCAATTCTCAACCGTTTTCCATGTAGTTTTGCAGGCAACATCGGCTGTTATTACGGCAACTTCCCTGTAAATTTGGCGAAGTTTGATTAATGTAAACTTTGCGAAGTTTGATTTATTACTGCAAAAATTATTAAAGAGATTGTTGTGAAATTTGATTGAGTATTATTAAAAGTTATTCATTTAAACGTCAATTCAGACGTCACTTCTCAACTGTTTTCCATGTAATTTTGCAGACACCATCGGCTTGTATTACGGCAACTTCCGTGTAAATTTGGCGAAGTTTGATTAATTATTGCAGAAGTTTTTAATGAGCTTGGTGTAAAATTTGATTGACTATTATTAAAAGTTATTCATTTAGACGTCAATTCAGACGTCAATTCTCAACCGTTTTCCAAGTAATTTTGCAGACAACATTGGCTGTTATTACGGCAACTTCCCTGTAAATTTGGCGAAGTTTGATTAATTACTGCATAAGTTATTAAAGAGATTGGTGTGAAATTTGATTGAGTATTATTAAAAGTAACTCATTTAGACGTCAATTCAGACGTCAATTCTTAACCGTTTTCCATGTAGTTTTGCAGGCAACATCAGCTTTTATTACGGCAACTTCCCTGTAAATTTGGCGAAGTTTGATTAATTACTGCATAAGTTATTAATGAGATGGGTGTAAAATTTGATTGAGTATTATTAAAAGTTATTCATTTAGACGTCAATTCAGACGTCAATTCTCAAACGTTTTCCATGTAGTTTTGCAGGCACCATCGGCTGGTATTACGGCAACTTCCGTGTAAATTTGGCGAAGTTTGATTAATTATTGCAGAAGTTATTAATGAGCTTGGTGTGAAATTTGATTGACTATTATTAAAAGTTATTCATTTAGACGTCAATTCAGACGTTAATTCTCAACCGTTTTCCAAGTAGTTTTGCAGGCAACATTGGCTCTTATTACGGCAACTTCCTTATAAATTTGGCGAAGTTTGATTAATTACTGCAAAAATTATTAATGAGCTTGGTGTGAAATTTGATTGACTATTATTAAAAGTTATTCATTTAGACGTCAATTCAGACGTCAATTCTCAACCGTTTTCCATGTAGTTTTGCAGGCAACATTGGCTGTTAATACGGCAACTTCCCTGTAAATTTGGCGAAGTTTGATTAATTACTGCAAAAGTTATTAATGAGATTGGTGTGAAATTTGATTGAGTATTATTAAAAGTTATTCATTTAGACGTCAATTCAGACGTCAATTCTCAACCGTTTTCCATGTAGTTTTGCAGGCAACATCGGCTGTTACTACGGCAGCTTCCCTGTAAATTTGGCGAAGTTTGATTAATGTAAACTTTGCGAAGTTTGATTTATTACTGTAAAAATTATTAAAGAGATTGTTGTGAAATTTGATTGAGTATTATTAAAAGTTATTCATTTAAACGTCAATTCAGACGTCACTTCTCAACTGTTTTCCATGTAATTTTGCAGACACCATCGGCTGGTATTACGGCAACTTCCGTGTAAATTTGGCGAAGTTTAATTAATTATTGCAGAAGTTATTAATGAGCTTGGTGTAAAATTTGATTGACTATTATTAAAAGTTATTCATTTAGACGTCATTTCAGACGTCAATTCTCAACCGTTTTCCAAGTAGTTTTGCAGGCTACATTGGCTGTTATTACGGCAACTTCCCTGTAAATTTGGCGAAGTTTGATTAATTACTGCATAAGTTATTAAAAAGATTGGTGTGAAATTTGATTGAGTATTATTAAAAGTTACTCATTTAGACGTCAATTCAGACGTCAATTCTTAACCGTTTTCCATGTAGTTTTGCAGGCAACATCAGCTTTTATTACGGCAACTTCCCTGTAAATTTGACGAAGTTTGATTAATTACTGCATAAGTTATTAATGAGATTGGTGTAAAATTTGATTGAGTATTATTAAAAGTTATTCATTTAGACGTCAATTCAGACGTCAATTCTCAAACGTTTTCCATGTAGTTTTGCAGGCACCATCGGCTGGTATTACGGCAACTTCCGTGTAAATTTGGCGAAGTTTGATTAATTACTGCAAAAATTATTAATGAGCTTGGTGTGAAATTTGATTGACTATTATTAAAAGTTATTCATTTAGACGTCAATTCAGACGTCAATTCTCAACCGTTTTCCATGTAGTTTTGCAGGCAACATTGGCTGTTAATACGGCAACTTCCCTGTAAATTTGGCGAAGTTTGATTAATTACTGCAAAAGTTATTAATGAGATTGGTGTGAAATTTGATTGAGTATTATTAAAAGTTATTCATTTAGACGTCAATTCAGACGTCAATTCTCAACCGTTTTCCATGTAGTTTTGCAGGCAACATCGGCTGTTACTACGGCAGCTTCCCTGTAAATTTGGCGAAGTTTGATTAATGTAAACTTTGCGAAGTTTGATTTATTACTGTAAAAATTATTAAAGAGATTGTTGTGAAATTTGATTGAGTATTATTAAAAGTTATTCATTTAAAAGTCAATTCAGACGTCACTTCTCAACTGTTTTCCATGTAATTTTGCAGACACCATCGGCTGGTATTACGGCAACTTCCGTGTAAATTTGGCGAAGTTTAATTAATTATTGCAGAAGTTATTAATAAGCTTGGTGTGAAATTTGATTGACTATTATTAAAAGTTATTCATTTAGACGTCAATTCAGACGTGAATTCTCAACCGTTTTCCAAGTAGTTTTGCAGGCAACATTGGCTGTTATCACGGCAACTTTCCTGTAAATTTGGCGAAGTTTGATTAATTACTGCAAAAGTTATTAATGAGATTGGTGTGAAATTTGATTGAGTATTTTTAAAAGTTACCCATTTAGACGTCAACTCAGACGTCAATTCTCAACCGTTTTACATGTAGTTTTGCAGGCAACATCAGCTTTTATTACGGCAACTTCCCTGTAAATTTGGCGAAGTTTGAATAATTACTGCATAAGTTATTGATGAGATTGGTGTAAAATTTGATTGAGTATTATTAAAAGTTATTCATTTAGACGTCAATTCAGACGTCAATTCTTAACTGTTTTCCATGTAGTTTTGCAGGCACCATCAGCTGGTATTACGGCAACTTTTCTGTAAATTTGGCGAAGTTTGATTAATTACTGCAAAAATTATTAATGAGCTTGGTGTGAAATTTGATTGACTATTATTAATAGTTATTCATTTAGACGTCAATTCAGACGTCAATTCTCAACCGTTTTCCATGTAGTTTTGCAGGCAACATTGGCTGTTAATACGGCAACTTCCCGGTAAATTTGGCGAAGTTTGAATAATTACTGCATAAGTTATTGATGAGATTGGTGTAAAATTTGATTGAGTATTATTAAAAGTTATTCATTTAAACGTCAATTCAGACGTCACTTCTCAACTGTTTTCCATGTAATTTTGCAAACACCATCGGCTGGTATTACGGCAACTTCCGTGTAAATTTGGCGAAGTTTGATTAATTATTGCAGAAGTTATTAATGAGCTTGGTGTAAAATTTGATTGACTATTATTAAAAGTTATTCATTTAGACGTCAATTCAGACGTCAATTCTCAACCGTTTTCCAAGTAATTTTGCAGACAACATTGGCTGTTATTACGGCAACTTCCCTGTAAATTTGGCGAAGTTTGATTAATTACTGCATAAGTTATTAAAGAGATTGGTGTGAAATTTGATTGAGTATTATTAAAAGTAACTCATTTAGACGTCAATTCAGACGTCAATTCTTAACCGTTTTCCATGTAGTTTTGCAGGCAACATCAGCTTTTATTACGGCAACTTCCCTGTAAATTTGGCGAAGTTTGATTAATTACTGCATAAGTTATTAATGAGATTGGTGTAAAATTTGATTGAGTATTATTAAAAGTTATTCATTTAGACGTCAATTCAGACGTCAATTCTCAACCGTTTTCCAAGTAGTTTTGCAGGCAACATTGGCTGTTATTACGGCAACTTCCCTGTAAATTTGGCGAAGTTTGATTAATTACTGCATAAGTTATTAAAAAGATTGGTGTGAAATTTGATTGAGTATTATTAAAAGTTACTCATTTAGACGTCAATTCAGACGTCAATTCTTAACCGTTTTCCATGTAGTTTTGCAGGCAACATCAGCTTTTATTACGGCAACTTCCCTGTAAATTTGACGAAGTTTGATTAATTACTGCATAAGTTATTGATGAGATTGGTGTAAAATTTGATTGAGTATTATTAAAAGTTATTCATTTAGACGTCAATTCAGACGTCAATTCTCAAACGTTTTCCATGTAGTTTTGCAGGCACCATCGGCTGGTATTACGGCAACTTCCGTGTAAATTTGGCGAAGTTTGATTAATTATTGCAGAAGTTATTAATGAGCTTGGCGTGAAATTTGATTGACTATTATTAAAAGTTATTCATTTAGACGTCAATTCAGACGTTAATTCTCAACCGTTTTCCAAGTGGTTTTGCAGGCAACATTGGCTGTTATTACGGCAACTTCCTTATCAATTTGGCGAAGTTTGATTAATTACTGCAAAAATTATTAATGAGCTTGGTGTGAAATTTGATTGACTATTATTAAAAGTTATTCATTTAGACGTTAATTCAGACGTCAATTTTCAACCGTTTTCCATGTAGTTTTGCAGGCAACATTGGCTGTTAATACGGCAACTTCCCTGTAAATTTGGCGAAGTTTGATTAATTACTGCAAAAGTTATTAATGAGATTGGTGTGAAATTTGATTGAGTATTATTAAAAGTTATTCATTTAGACGTCAATTCAGACGTCAATTCTCAACCGTTTTCCATGTAGTTTTGCAGGCAACATCGGCTGTTACTACGGCAACTTCCCTGTAAATTTGGCGAAGTTTGATTAATGTAAACTTTGCGAAGTTTGATTTATTACTGCAAAAATTATTAAAAAGATTGTTGTGAAATTTGATTGAGTATTATTAAAAGTTATTCATCTAAACGTCAATTCAGACGTCACTTCTCAACTGTTTTCCATGTAATTTTGCAGACACCATCGGCTGGTATTACGGCAACTTCCGTGTAAATTTGGCGAAGTTTAATTAATTATTGCAGAAGTTATTAATGAGCTTGGTGTAAAATTTGATTGACTATTATTAAAAGTTATTCATTTAGACGTCAATTCAGACGTCAATTCTCAACCGTTTTCCAAGTAGTTTTGCAGGCAACATTGGCTGTTATTACGGCAACTTCCCTGTAAATTTGGCGAAGTTTGATTAATTACTGCATAAGTTATTAAAGAGATTGGTGTGAAATTTGATTGAGTATTATTAAAAGTTACTCATTTAGACGTCAATTCAGACGTCAATTCTTAACCGTTTTCCATGTAGTTTTGCAGGCAACATCAGCTTTTATTACGGCAACTTCCCTGTAAATTTGACGCAGTTTGATTAATTACTGCATAAGTTATTAATGAGATTGGTGTAAAATTTGATTGAGTATTATTAAAAGTTATTCATTTAGACGTCAATTCAGACGTCAATTCTCAAACGTTTTCCATGTAGTTTTGCAGGCACCATCGACTGGTATTACGGCAACTTCCGTGTGAATTTGGCGAAGTTTGATTAATTATTGCAGAAGTTATTAATGAGCTTGGTGTGAAATTTGATTGACTATTATTAAAAGTTATTCATTTAGACGTCAATTCAGACGTTAATTCTCAACCGTTTTCCAAGTAGTTTTGCAGGCAACATTGGCTTTTATTACGGCAACTTCCCTGTAAATTTGGCGAAGTTTGATTAATTACTGCAAAAGTTATTAATGAGATTGGTGTGAAATTTGATTGAGTATTATTAAAAGTTATTCATTTCGACGTCAATTCAGACGTCAATTCTCAACCGTTTTCCATGTAATTTTGCAGGCACCATCGGCTGGTATTACGGCAACTGCCCTGTAAATTTGGCGAAGTTTGATTAATTACTGCAAAAGTTATTAATGAGATTGGTGTGAAATTTGATTGAGTATTATTAAAAGTTATTCATTTAGACGTCAATTCAGACGTCAATTCTCAACCGTTTTCCATGTAGTTTTGCACGCAACATCGGCTGTTATTACGGCAACTTCCCTGTAAATTTGGCGAAGTTTGATTAATGTAAACTTTGCGAAGTTTGATTTATTACTGCAAAAATTATTAAAGAGATTGTTGTGAAATTTGATTGAGTATTATTAAAAGTTATTCATTTAAACGTCAATTCAGACGTCACTTCTCAACTGTTTTCCATGTAATTTTGCAGACACCATCGGCTGGTATTACGGCAACTTCCGTGTAAATTTGGCGAAGTTTAATTAATTATTGCAGAAGTTATTAATGAGCTTGGTGTAAAATTTGATTGACTATTATTAAAAGTTATTCATTTAGACGTCAATTCAGACGTCAATTCTCAACCGTTTTCCATGTAGTTTTGCAGGCAACATCAGCTTTTATTACGGCAACTTCCCTGTAAATTTGACGAAGTTTGATTAATTACTGCATAAGTTATTAATGAGATTGGTGTAAAATTTGATTGAGTATTATTAAAAGTTATTCATTTAGACGTCAATTCAGACGTCAATTCTCAAACGTTTTCCATGTAGTTTTGCAGGCACCATCGGCTGGTATTACGGCAACTTCCGTGTAAATTTGGCGAAGTTTGATTAATTATTGCAGAAGTTATTAATGAGCTTGGCGTGAAATTTGATTGACTATTATTAAAAGTTATTCATTTAGACGTCAATTCAGACGTTAATTCTCAACCGTTTTCCAAGTGGTTTTGCAGGCAACATTGGCTGTTATTACGGCAACTTCCTTATAAATTTGGCGAAGTTTGATTAATTACTGCAAAAATTATTAATGAGCTTGGTGTGAAATTTGATTGACTATTATTAAAAGTTATTCATTTAGACGTTAATTCAGACGTCAATTTTCAACCGTTTTCCATGTAGTTTTGCAGGCAACATTGGCTGTTAATACGGCAACTTCCCTGTAAATTTGGCGAAGTTTGATTAATTACTGCAAAAGTTATTAATGAGATTGGTGTGAAATTTGATTGAGTATTATTAAAAGTTATTCATTTAGACGTCAATTCAGACGTCAATTCTCAACCGTTTTCCATGTAGTTTTGCAGGCAACATCGGCTGTTACTACGGCAACTTCCCTGTAAATTTGGCGAAGTTTGATTAATGTAAACTTTGCGAAGTTTGATTTATTACTGCAAAAATTATTAAAAAGATTGTTGTGAAATTTGATTGAGTATTATTAAAAGTTATTCATTTAAACGTCAATTCAGACGTCACTTCTCAACTGTTTTCCATGTAATTTTGCAGACACCATCGGCTGGTATTACGGCAACTTCCGTGTAAATTTGGCGAAGTTTAATTAATTATTGCAGAAGTTATTAATGAGCTTGGTGTAAAATTTGATTGACTATTATTAAAAGTTATTCATTTAGACGTCAATTCAGACGTCAATTCTCAACCGTTTTCCAAGTAGTTTTGCAGGCAACATTGGCTGTTATTACGGCAACTTCCCTGTAAATTTGGCGAAGTTTGATTAATTACTGCATAAGTTATTAAAGAGATTGGTGTGAAATTTGATTGAGTATTATTAAAAATTACTCATTTAGACGTCAATTCAGACGTCAATTCTTAACCGTTTTCCATGTAGTTTTGCAGGCAACATCAGCTTTTATTACGGCAACTTCCCTGTAAATTTGACGCAGTTTGATTAAATACTGCATAAGTTATTAATGAGATTGGTGTAAAATTTGATTGAGTATTATTAAAAGTTATTCATTTAGACGTCAATTCAGACGTCAATTCTCAAACGTTTTCCATGTAGTTTTGCAGGCACCATCGACTGGTATTACGGCAACTTCCGTGTGAATTTTGCGAAGTTTGATTAATTATTGCAGAAGTTATTAATGAGCTTGGTGTGAAATTTGATTGACTATTATTAAAAGTTATTCATTTAGACGTCAATTCAGACGTTAATTCTCAACCGTTTTCCAAGTAGTTTTGCAGGCAACATTGGCTTTTATTACGGCAACTTCCCTGTAAATTTGGCGAAGTTTGATTAATTACTGCAAAAGTTATTAATGAGATTGGTGTGAAATTTGATTGAGTATTATTAAAAGTTATTCATTTCGACGTCAATTCAGACGTCAATTCTCAACCGTTTTCCATGTAATTTTGCAGGCACCATCGGCTGGTATTACGGCAACTGCCCTGTAAATTTGGCGAAGTTTGATTAATTACTGCAAAAGTTATTAATGAGATTGGTGTGAAATTTGATTGAGTATTATTAAAAGTTATTCATTTAGACGTCAATTCAGACGTCAATTCTCAACCGTTTTCCATGTAGTTTTGCACGCAACATCGGCTGTTATTACGGCAACTTCCCTGTAAATTTGGCGAAGTTTGATTAATGTAAACTTTGCGAAGTTTGATTTATTACTGCAAAAATTATTAAAGAGATTGTTGTGAAATTTGATTGAGTATTATTAAAAGTTATTCATTTAAACGTCAATTCAGACGTCACTTCTCAACTGTTTTCCATGTAATTTTGCAGACACCATCGGCAGGTATTACGGCAACTTCCGTGTAAATTTGGCGAAGTTTGATTAATTATTGCAGAAGTTATTAATAAGCTTGGTGTGAAATTTGATTGACTATTATTAAAAGTTATTCATTTAGACGTCAATTCAGACGTGAATTCTCAACCGTTTTCCAAGTAGTTTTGCAGGCAACATTGGCTGTTATCACGGCAACTTTCCTGTAAATTTGGCGAAGTTTGATTAATTACTGCAAAAGTTATTAATGAGATTGGTGTGAAATTTGATTGAGTATTTTTAAAAGTTACCCATTTAGACGTCAACTCAGACGTCAATTCTCAACCGTTTTACATGTAGTTTTGCAGGCAACATCAGCTTTTATTACGGCAACTTCCCTGTAAATTTGGCCAAGTTTGAATAATTACTGCATAAGTTATTGATGAGATTGGTGTAAAATTTGATTGAGTATTATTAAAAGTTATTCATTTAGACGTCAATTCAGACGTCAATTCTTAACTGTTTTCCATGTAGTTTTGCAGGCACCATCAGCTGGTATTACGGCAACGTTTCTGTAAATTTGGCGAAGTTTGATTAATTACTGCAAAAATTATTAATGAGCTTGGTGTGAAATTTGATTGACTATTATTAATAGTTATTCATTTAGACGTCAATTCAGACGTCAATTCTCAACCGTTTTCCATGTAGTTTTGCAGGCAACATTGGCTGTTAATACGCCAACTTCCCGGTAAATTTGGCGAAGTTTGATTAATTACTGCAAAAGTTATTAATGAGATTGGTGTTAAATTTGATTGAGTATTATTAAAAGTTATTCATTTAGACGTCAATTCAGACGTCAATTCTCAACCGTTTTCCATGTAGTTTTGCAGGCAACATCGGCTGTTATTACGGCAACTTCCCTGTAAATTTGGCGAAGTCTGATTAATGTGAACTTTGCGAAGCTTGATTTATTACTGCAAAAATTATTAAAGAGATTGTTGTGAAATTTGATTGAGTATTATTAAAAGTTATTCATTTAAACGTCAATTCAGACGTCACTTCTCAACTGTTTTCCATGTAATTTTGCAAACACCATCGGCTGGTATTACGGCAGCTTCCGTGTAAATTTGGCGAAGTTTGATTAATTATTGCAGAAGTTATTAATGAGCTTGGTGTAAAATTTGATTGACTATTATTAAAAGTTATTCATTTAGACGTCAATTCAGACGTCAATTCTCAACCGTTTTCCAAGTAA
This sequence comes from Flabesymbios commensalis, assembly GCA_964017125.1. NCBI lineage: Eukaryota > Metazoa > Annelida > Polychaeta > Terebellida > Flabelligeridae > Flabesymbios > Flabesymbios commensalis. Next base: position 30,236 of record CAXHKU010000401.1, read on the forward strand.
TTTTGCAGACAACATTGGCTGTTATTACGGCAACTTCCCTGTAAATTTGGCGAAGTTTGATTAATTACTGCATAAGTTATTAAAGAGATTGGTGTGAAATTTGATTGAGTATTATTAAAAGTAACTCATTTAGACGTCAATTCAGACGTCAATTCTTAACCGTTTTCCATGTAGTTTTGCAGGCAACATCAGCTTTTATTACGGCAACTTCCCTGTAAATTTGGCGAAGTTTGATTAATTACTGCATAAGTTATTAATGAGATTGGTGTAAAATTTGATTGAGTATTATTAAAAGTTATTCATTTAGACGTCAATTCAGACGTCAATTCTCAAACGTTTTCCATGTAGTTTTGCAGGCACCATCGGCTGGTATTACGGCAACTTCCGTGTAAATTTGGCGAAGTTTGATTAATTATTGCAGAAGTTATTAATGAGCTTGGTGTGAAATTTGATTGACTATTATTAAAAGTTATTCATTTAGACGTCAATTCAGACGTTAATTCTCAACCGTTTTCCAAGTAGTTTTGCAGGCAACATTGGCTGTTATTACGGCAACTTCCTTATAAATTTGGCGAAGTTTGATTAATTACTGCAAAAATTATTAATGAGCTTGGTGTGAAATTTGATTGACTATTATTAAAAGTTATTCATTTAGACGTCAATTCAGACGTCAATTCTCAACCGTTTTCCATGTAGTTTTGCAGGCAACATTGGCTGTTAATACGGCAACTTCCCTGTAAATTTGGCGAAGTTTGATTAATTACTGCAAAAGTTATTAATGAGATTGGTGTGAAATTTGATTGAGTATTATTAAAAGTTATTCATTTAGACGTCAATTCAGACGTCAATTCTCAACCGTTTTCCATGTAGTTTTGCAGGCAACATCGACTGTTATTACGGCAACTTCCCTGTAAATTTGGCGAAGTTTGGCTGTTACACTTCCGTGTAAATTTGGCGAAGTTTGATTAATTACTGCATAAGTTATTAAAGAGATTGGTGTGAAATTTGATTGAGTATTATTAAAAGTTACTCATTTAGACGTCAATTCAGACGTCAATTCTTAACCGTTTTCCATGTAGTTTTGCAGGCAACATCAGCTTTTATTACGGCAACTTCCCTGTAAATTTGACGAAGTTTGATTAATTACTGCATAAGTTATTAATGAGATTGGTGTAAAATTTGATTGAGTATTATTAAAAGTTATTCATTTAGACGTCAATTCAGACGTCAATTCTCAAACGTTTTCCATGTAGTTTTGCAGGCACCATCGGCTGGTATTACGGCAACTTCCGTGTAAATTTGGCGAAGTTTGATTAATTATTGCAGAAGTTATTAATGAGCTTGGTGTGAAATTTGATTGACTATTATTAAAAGTTATTCATTTAGACGTCAATTCAGACGTTAATTCTCAACCGTTTTCCTAGTAGTTTTGCAGGCAACATTGGCTGTTATTACGGCAACTTCCCTGTAAATTTGGCGAAGTTTGATTAATTACTGCAAAAGTTATTAATGAGATTGGTGTGAAATTTGATTGAGTATTATTAAAAGTTATTCATTTAGACGTCAATTCAGACGTCAATTCTCAAACGTTTTCCATGTAGTTTTGCAGGCACCATCGGCTGGTATTACGGCAACTTCCGTGTAAATTTGGCGAAGTTTGATTAATTATTGCAGAAGTTATTAATGAGCTTGGTGTAAAATTTGATTGACTATTATTAAAAGTTATTCATTTAGACGTCAATTCAGACGTCAATTCTCAACCGTTTTCCAAGTAATTTTGCAGACAACATTGGCTGTTATTACGGCAACTTCCCTGTAAATTTGGCGAAGTTTGATTAATTACTGCAAAAGTTATTAATGAGATTGGTGTGAAATTTGATTGAGTATTATTAAAAGTTATTCATTTCGACGTCAATTCAGACGTCAATTCTCAACCGTTTTCCATGTAATTTTGCAGGCACCATCGGCTGGTATTACGGCAACTGCCCTGTAAATTTGGCGAAGTTTGATTAATTACTGCAAAAGTTATTAATGAGATTGGTGTGAAATTTGATTGAGTATTATTAAAAGTTATTCATTTAGACGTCAATTCAGACGTCAATTCTCAACCGTTTTCCATGTAGTTTTGCACGCAACATCGGCTGTTATTACGGCAACTTCCCTGTAAATTTGGCGAAGTTTGATTAATGTAAACTTTGCGAAGTTTGATTTATTACTGCAAAAATTATTAAAGAGATTGTTGTGAAATTTGATTGAGTATTATTAAAAGTTATTCATTGAAACGTCAATTCAGACGTCACTTCTCAACTGTTTTCCATGTAATTTTGCAGACACCATCGGCAGGTATTACGGCAACTTCCGTGTAAATTTGGCGAAGTTTGATTAATTATTGCAGAAGTTATTAATGAGCTTGGTGTAAAATTTGATTGACTATTATTAAAAGTTATTCATTTAGACGTCAATTCAGACGTCAATTCTCAACCGTTTTCAAAGTAGTTTTGCAGGCAACATTGGCTGTTATTACGGCAACTTCCCTGTAAATTTGGCGAAGTTTGATTAATTACTGCATAAGTTATTAAAGAGATTGGTGTGAAATTTGATTGAGTATTATTAAAAGTTACTCATTTAGACGTCAATTCAGACGTCAATTCTTAACCGTTTTCCATGTAGTTTTGCAGGCAACATCAGCTTTTATTACGGCAACTTCCCTGTAAATTTGACGAAGTTTGATTAATTACTGCATAAGTTATTAATGAGATTGGTGTAAAATTTGATTGAGTATTATTAAAAGTTATTCATTTAGACGTCAATTCAGACGTCAATTCTCAAACGTTTTCCATGTAGTTTTGCAGGCACCATCGGCTGGTATTACGGCAACTTCCGTGTAAATTTGGCGAAGTTTGATTAATTATTGCAGAAGTTATTAATGAGCTTGGTGTGAAATTTGATTGACTATTATTAAAAGTTATTCATTTAGACGTCAATTCAGACGTTAATTCTCAACCGTTTTCCTAGTAGTTTTGCAGGCATCATTGGCTGTTATTACGGCAACTTCCCTGTAAATTTGGCGAAGTTTGATTAATTAATGCAAAAGTTATTAATGAGATTGGTGTGAAATTTGATTGAGTATTATTAAAAGTTATTCATTTCGACGTCAATTCAGACGTCAATTCTCAACCGTTTCCCATGTAATTTTGCAGGCACCATCGGCTGGTATTACGGCAACTGCCCTGTAAATTTGGCGAAGTTTGATTAATTACTGCAAAAGTTATTAATGAGATTGGTGTGCAATTTGATTGAGTATTATTAAAAGTTATTCATTTAGACGTCAATTCAGACGTCAATTCTCAACCGTTTTCCATGTAGTTTTGCACGCAACATCGGCTGTTATTACGGCAACTTCCCTGTAAATTTGGCGAAGTTTGATTAATGTAAACTTTGCGAAGTTTGATTAATTACTGCAAAAGTTATTAATGAGATTGGTGTGAAATTTGATTGAGTATTATTAAAAGTTATTCATTTAGACGTTAATTCAGACGTCAATTCTCAACCGTTTTCCAAGTAGTTTTGCAGGCAACATTGGCTGTTATTACGGCAACTTCCCTGTAAATTTGGCGAAGTTTGATTAATTACTGCAAAAATTATTAATGAGATTGGTGTGAAATTTGATTGAGTATTATTAAAAGTTATTCATTTCGACGTCAATTCAGACGTCAATTATCAACCGTTTTCCATGTAATTTTGCAGGCACCATCGGCTGGTATTACGGCAACTGCCCTGTAAATTTGGCGAAGTGTGATTAATTACTGCAAAAGGTATTAATGAGATTGGTGTGAAATTTGATTGAGTATTTTTAAAAGTTACTCATTTAGACGTCAACTCAGACGTCAATTCTCAACCGTTTTCCATGTAGTTTTGCAGGCAACATCAGCTTTTATTACGGCAACTTCCCTGTAAATTTGGCGAAGTTTGATTAATTACTGCATAAGTTATTAAAGAGATTGGTGTGAAATTTGATTGAGTATTATTAAAAGTTACTCATTTAGACGTCAATTCAGACGTCAATTCTCAACCGTTTTCCATGTAGTTTTGCAGGCAACATCAGCTTTTATTACGGCAACTTCCCTGTAAAGTTGGCGAAGTTTGATTAATTACTGCATAAGTTATTAATGAGATTGGTGTAAAATTTGATTGAGTTTGTTTAAAAATTATTCATTTAGACGTCAATTCAGACGTCAATTCTCAACCGTTTTCCATGTAGTTTTGCAGGTAACATCAGCTTTTATTACGGCAACTTCCCTGTTAATTTGGCGAAGTTTGATTAATTACTGCAAAAATTATTAATGAGCTTGGTGTGAAATTTGATTGACTATTATTAAAAGTTATTCATTTAGACGTCAATTCAGACGTCAATTCTCAACCGTTTTCCATGTAGTTTTGCAGGCAACATTGGCTGTTAATACGGCAAATTCCCTGTAAATTTGGCGAAGTTTGATTAACTACTGCAAAAGTTATTAATGAGATTGGTGTGAAATTTGATTGAGTATTATTAAAAGTTATTCACTTAGACGTCAATTCAGACGTCAATTCTCAACCGTTTTCCATGTAGTTTTGCAGGCAACATCGGCTGTTATTACGGCAACTTCCCTGTAAATTTGGCGAAGTTTGATTAATGTAAACTTTACGAAGTTTGATTTATTACTGCAAAAATTATTAAAGAGATTGTTGTGAAATTTGATTGAGCATTATTAAAAGTTATTCAATTAAGCGTCAATTCAGACGTCACTTCTCAACTGTTTTCCATGTAATTTTGCAGACACCATCGGCTGGTATTACGGCAACTTCCCTGTAAATTTGACGAAGTTTGAATAATTACTGCAGAAGTTAATAATGAGGTTGGTTTGAAATTTGATTGAGTATTATTAAAAGTTATTCATTTAGACGTCAATTCAGACGTCAATTCTCAACCGTTTTCGATGTAGTTTTGCAGGCACCATCGGCTGGTTTCACGGCAACTTCCGTGTAAATTTGGCGAAGTTTGATTAATTATTGCAGAAGTTATTAATGAGCTTGGTGTAAAATTTGATTGAGTAATATTAAAAGTTATTCATTTAGATGTCAATTCAGACGTCAATTCTTAAGTTTTTTCCATGTAGTTTTGCAGGCACCATCGGCTGTTATTACGGCAACTTCCCTGTAAATTTGGCGAAGTTTGATTAATTACTGCAAACGTTATTTATGAGATTGGTGTGAAATTTGATTGAGTGTTATTAAAAGTTATTCATTTAAACGTCAATTCAGACGTCAATTCTCAACCGTTTTCCATGTAGTTTAGCAGGCAACATCAGCTTTTATTACGACAACTTCCCTGTAAATTTGGCAAAGTTTGATTAATTACTGCATAAGTTATTAATGAGATTGGTGTAAAATTTGATTGAGTATTATTAAAAGTTATTCATTTAGACGTCAATTCATACGTCAATTCTTAACTGTTTTCCATGTAGTTTCACAGGCAGCATCGGCTGGTATTACGGCAACTTCCGTGTAAATTTGGCGAAGTTTGATTAATTATTGCAGAAGTTATAAATGAGCTTGGTGTGAAATTTGATTGACTATTATTAAAAGTTATTCATTTAGACGTCAATTCAGACGTTAATTCTCAACCGTTTTCCTAGTAGTTTTGCAGGCAACATTGGCTGTTATTACGGCAACTTCCCTGTAAATTTGGCGAAGTTTGATTAATTACTGCAAAAGTTATTAATGAGATTGGTGTGAAATTTGATTGAGTATTATTAAAAGTTATTCATTTAGACGTCAATTCAGACGTCAATTCTCAAACGTTTTCCATGTAGTTTTGCAGGCACCATCGGCTGGTATTACGGCAACTTCCGTGTAAATTTGGCGAAGTTTGATTAATTATTGCAGAAGTTATTAATGAGCTTGGTGTGAAATTTGATTGACTATTATTAAAAGTTGTTCATTTAGACGTCAATTCAGACGTTAATTCTCAACCGTTTTCCAAGTAGTTTTGCAGGCAACATTGGCTGTTATTACGGCAACTTCCCTGTAAATTTGGCGAAGTTTGATTAATTACTGCAAAAGTTATTAATGAGATTGGTGTGAAATTTGATTGAGTATTATTAAAAGTTATTCATTTCGACGTCAATTCAGACGTCAATTCTCAACCGTTTTCCATGTAATTTTGCAGGCACCATCGGCTGGTATTACGGCAACTTCCCTGTAAATTTGGCGAAGTTTGATTAATGTAAACTTTGCGAAGTTTGATTAATTACTGCAAAAGTTATTAATGAGATTGGTGTGAAATTTGATTGAGTATTATTAAAAGTTATTCATTTAGACGTTAATTCAGACGTCAATTCTCAACCGTTTTCCAAGTAGTTTTGCAGGCAACATTGGCTGTTATTACGGCAACTTCCCTGTAAATTTGGCGAAGTTTGATTAATTACTGCAAAAATTATTAATGAGATTGGTGTGAAATTTGATTGAGTATTATTAAAAGTTATTCATTTCGACGTCAATTCAGACGTCAATTATCAACCGTTTTCCATGTAATTTTGCAGGCACCATCGGCTGGTATTACGGCAACTGCCCTGTAAATTTGGCGAAGTGTGATTAATTACTGCAAAAGGTATTAATGAGATTGGTGTGAAATTTGATTGAGTATTTTTAAAAGTTACTCATTTAGACGTCAACTCAGACGTCAATTCTCAACCGTTTTCCATGTAGTTTTGCAGGCAACATCAGCTTTTATTACGGCAACTTCCCTGTAAATTTGGCGAAGTTTGATTAATTACTGCATAAGTTATTAAAGAGATTGGTGTGAAATTTGATTGAGTATTATTAAAAGTTACTCATTTAGACGTCAATTCAGACGTCAATTCTCAACCGTTTTCCATGTAGTTTTGCAGGCAACATCAGCTTTTACTACGGCAACTTCCCTGTAAAGTTGGCGAAGTTTGATTAATTACTGCATAAGTTATTAATGAGATTGGTGTAAAATTTGATTGAGTTTGTTTAAAAATTATTCATTTAGACGTCAATTCAGACGTCAATTCTCAACCGTTTTCCATGTAGTTTTGCAGGTAACATCAGCTTTTATTACGGCAACTTCCCTGTTAATTTGGCGAAGTTTGATTAATTACTGCAAAAATTATTAATGAGCTTGGTGTGAAATTTGATTGACTATTATTAAAAGTTATTCATTTAGACGTCAATTCAGACGTCAATTCTCAACCGTTTTCCATGTAGTTTTGCAGGCAACATTGGCTGTTAATACGGCAAATTCCCTGTAAATTTGGCGAAGTTTGATTAACTACTGCAAAAGTTATTAATGAGATTGGTGTGAAATTTGATTGAGTATTATTAAAAGTTATTCACTTAGACGTCAATTCAGACGTCAATTCTCAACCGTTTTCCATGTAGTTTTGCAGGCAACATCGGCTGTTATTACGGCAACTTCCCTGTAAATTTGGCGAAGTTTGATTAATGTAAACTTTACGAAGTTTGATTTATTACTGCAAAAATTATTAAAGAGATTGTTGTGAAATTTGATTGAGCATTATTAAAAGTTATTCAATTAAGCGTCAATTCAGACGTCACTTCTCAACTGTTTTCCATGTAATTTTGCAGACACCATCGGCTGGTATTACGGCAACTTCCCTGTAAATTTGACGAAGTTTGAATAATTACTGCAGAAGTTAATAATGAGGTTGGTTTGAAATTTGATTGAGTATTATTAAAAGTTATTCATTTAGACGTCAATTCAGACGTCAATTCTCAACCGTTTTCGATGTAGTTTTGCAGGCACCATCGGCTGGTTTCACGGCAACTTCCGTGTAAATTTGGCGAAGTTTGATTAATTATTGCAGAAGTTATTAATGAGCTTGGTGTAAAATTTGATTGAGTAATATTAAAAAATTATCATTTAGATGTCAATTCAGACGTCAATTCTTAAGTTTTTTCCATGTAGTTTTGCAGGCACCATCGGCTGTTATTACGGCAACTTCCCTGTAAATTTGGCGAAGTTTGATTAATTACTGCAAACGTTATTTATGAGATTGGTGTGAAATTTGATTGAGTGTTATTAAAAGTTATTCATTTAAACGTCAATTCAGACGTCAATTCTCAACCGTTTTCCATGTAGTTTAGCAGGCAACATCAGCTTTTATTACGACAACTTCCCTGTAAATTTGGCAAAGTTTGATTAATTACTGCATAAGTTATTAATGAGATTGGTGTAAAATTTGATTGAGTATTATTAAAAGTTATTCATTTAGACGTCAATTCATACGTCAATTCTTAACTGTTTTCCATGTAGTTTCACAGGCAGCATCGGCTGGTATTACGGCAACTTCCGTGTAAATTTGGCGAAGTTTGATTAATTATTGCAGAAGTTATAAATGAGATTGGTGTGAAATTTGATTGAGTATTATTAAAAGTTATTCATTTAGACGTCAATTCAGACGTCAATTCTCAAACGTTTTCCATGTAGTTTTGCAGGCACCATCGGCTGGTATTACGGCAACTTCCGTGTAAATTTGGCGAAGTTTGATTAATTATTGCAGAAGTTATTAATGAGCTTGGTGTGAAATTTGATTGACTATTATTAAAAGTTGTTCATTTAGACGTCAATTCAGACGTTAATTCTCAACCGTTTTCCAAGTAGTTTTGCAGGCAACATTGGCTGTTATTACGGCAACTTCCCTGTAAATTTGGCGAAGTTTGATTAATTACTGCAAAAGTTATTAATGAGATTGGTGTGAAATTTGATTGAGTATTATTAAAAGTTATTCATTTCGACGTCAATTCAGACGTCAATTCTCAACCGTTTTCCATGTAATTTTGCAGGCACCATCGGCTGGTATTACGGCAACTGCCCTGTAAATTTGGCGAAGTTTGATTAATTACTGCAAAAGTTATTAATGAGATTGGTGTGAAATTTGATTGAGTATTATTAAAAGTTATTCATTTAGACGTCAATTCAGACGTCAATTCTCAACCGTTTTCCATGTAGTTTTGCACGCAACATCGGCTGTTATTACGGCAACTTCCCTGTAAATTTGGCGAAGTTTGATTAATGTAAACTTTGCGAAGTTTGATTTATTACTGCAAAAATTATTAAAGAGATTGTTGTGAAATTTGATTGAGTATTATTAAAAGTTATTCATTGAAACGTCAATTCAGACGTCACTTCTCAACTGTTTTCCATGTAATTTTGCAGACACCATCGGCAGGTATTACGGCAACTTCCGTGTAAATTTGGCGAAGTTTGATTAATTATTGCAGAAGTTATTAATGAGCTTGGTGTAAAATTTGATTGACTATTATTAAAAGTTATTCATTTAGACGTCAATTCAGACGTCAATTCTCAACCGTTTTCAAAGTAGTTTTGCAGGCAACATTGGCTGTTATTACGGCAACTTCCCTGTAAATTTGGCGAAGTTTGATTAATTACTGCATAAGTTATTAAAGAGATTGGTGTGAAATTTGATTGAGTATTATTAAAAGTTACTCATTTAGACGTCAATTCAGACGTCAATTCTTAACCGTTTTCCATGTAGTTTTGCAGGCAACATCAGCTTTTATTACGGCAACTTCCCTGTAAATTTGACGAAGTTTGATTAATTACTGCATAAGTTATTAATGAGATTGGTGTAAAATTTGATTGAGTATTATTAAAAGTTATTCATTTAGACGTCAATTCAGACGTCAATTCTCAAACGTTTTCCATGTAGTTTTGCAGGCACCATCGGCTGGTATTACGGCAACTTCCGTGTAAATTTGGCGAAGTTTGATTAATTATTGCAGAAGTTATTAATGAGCTTGGTGTGAAATTTGATTGACTATTATTAAAAGTTATTCATTTAGACGTCAATTCAGACGTTAATTCTCAACCGTTTTTCCTAGTAGTTTTGCAGGCAACATTGGCTGTTATTACGGCAACTTCCCTGTAAATTTGGCGAAGTTTGATTAATTACTGCAAAAGTTATTAATGAGATTGGTGTGAAATTTGATTGAGTATTATTAAAAGTTATTCATTTCGACGTCAATTCAGACGTCAATTCTCAACCGTTTCCCATGTAATTTTGCAGGCACCATCGGCTGGTATTACGGCAACTGCCCTGTAAATTTGGCGAAGTTTGATTAATTACTGCAAAAGTTATTAATGAGATTGGTGTGCAATTTGATTGAGTATTATTAAAAGTTATTCATTTAGACGTCAATTCAGACGTCAATTCTCAACCGTTTTCCATGTAGTTTTGCACGCAACATCGGCTGTTATTACGGCAACTTCCCTGTAAATTTGGCGAAGTTTGATTAATGTAAACTTTGCGAAGTTTGATTAATTACTGCAAAAGTTATTAATGAGATTGGTGTGAAATTTGATTGAGTATTATTAAAAGTTATTCATTTAGACGTTAATTCAGACGTCAATTCTCAACCGTTTTCCAAGTAGTTTTGCAGGCAACATTGGCTGTTATTACGGCAACTTCCCTGTAAATTTGGCGAAGTTTGATTAATTACTGCAAAAATTATTAATGAGATTGGTGTGAAATTTGATTGAGTATTATTAAAAGTTATTCATTTCGACGTCAATTCAGACGTCAATTATCAACCGTTTTCCATGTAATTTTGCAGGCACCATCGGCTGGTATTACGGCAACTGCCCTGTAAATTTGGCGAAGTGTGATTAATTACTGCAAAAGGTATTAATGAGATTGGTGTGAAATTTGATTGAGTATTTTTAAAAGTTACTCATTTAGACGTCAACTCAGACGTCAATTCTCAACCGTTTTCCATGTAGTTTTGCAGGCAACATCAGCTTTTATTACGGCAACTTCCCTGTAAATTTGGCGAAGTTTGATTAATTACTGCATAAGTTATTAAAGAGATTGGTGTGAAATTTGATTGAGTATTATTAAAAGTTACTCATTTAGACGTCAATTCAGACGTCAATTCTCAACCGTTTTCCATGTAGTTTTGCAGGCAACATCAGCTTTTATTACGGCAACTTCCCTGTAAAGTTGGCGAAGTTTGATTAATTACTGCATAAGTTATTAATGAGATTGGTGTAAAATTTGATTGAGTTAGTTTAAAAATTATTCATTTAGACGTCAATTCAGACGTCAATTCTCAACCGTTTTCCATGTAGTTTTGCAGGCAACATCAGCTTTTATTACGGCAACTTCCCTGTAAATTTGGCGAAGTTTGATTAATTACTGCACAAATTATTAATGAGCTTGGTGTGAAATTTGATTGACTATTATTAAAAGTTATTCATTTAGACGTCAATTCAGACGTCAATTCTCAACCGTTTTCCATGTAGTTTTGCAGGCAACATTGGCTGTTAATACGGCAAATTCCGTGTAAATTTGGCGAAGTTTGATTAACTACTGCAAAAGTTATTAATGAGATTGGTGTGAAATTTGATTGAGTATTATTAAAAGTTATTCACTTAGACGTCAATTCAGACGTCAATTCTCAACCGTTTTCCATGTAGTTTTGCAGGCAACATCGGCTGTTATTACGGCAACTTCCCTGTAAATTTGGCGAAGTTTGATTAATGTAAACTTTACGAAGTTTGATTTATTACTGCAAAAATTATTAAAGAGATTGTTGTGAAATTTGATTGAGCATTATTAAAAGTTATTCAATTAAGCGTCAATTCAGACGTCACTTCTCAACTGTTTTCCATGTAATTTTGCAGACACCATCGGCTGGTATTACGGCAACTTCCCTGTAAATTTGACGAAGTTTGAATAATTACTGCAGAAGTTAATAATGAGGTTGGTTTGAAATTTGATTGAGTATTATTAAAAGTTATTCATTTAGACGTCAATTCAGACGTCAATTCTCAACCGTTTTCGATGTAGTTTTGCAGGCACCATCGGCTGGTTTCACGGCAACTTCCGTGTAAATTTGGCGAAGTTTGATTAATTATTGCAGAAGTTATTAATGAGCTTGGTGTAAAATTTGATTGAGTAATATTAAAAGTTATTCATTTAGACGTCAATTCAGACGTCAATTCTTAAGTTTTTTCCATGTAGTTTTGCAGGCACCATCGGCTGTTATTACGGCAACTTCCCAGTAAATTTGGCGAAGTTTGATTAATTACTGCAAAAATTATTAATGAGCTTGGTGTGAAATTTGATTGAGTATTATTAAAAGTTATTCATTTAGACGTCAATTCAGACGTCTATTCTCAACCGTTTTTCATGTAGTTTTGCAGGCAACATTGGCTGTTATTACGACAACTTCCCAGTAAATTTGGCGAAGTGTGATTAATTACTGCAAACGTTATTTATGAGATTGGTGTGAAATTTGATTGAGTGTTATTAAAAGTTATTCATTTAAACGTCAATTCAGACGTCAATTCTCAACCGTTTTCCATGTAGTTTAGCAGGCAACATCAGCTTTTATTACGACAACTTCCCTGTAAATTTGGCAAAGTTTGATTAATTACTGCATAAGTTATTAATGAGATTGGTGTAAAATTTGATTGAGTATTATTAAAAGTTATTCATTTAGACGTCAATTCATACGTCAATTCTTAACTGTTTTCCATGTAGTTTCACAGGCAACATTGGCTGTTATTACGGCAACTTCCCTGTAAATTTGGCAAAGTTCGATTAATTACTGCAAAAGTTATTAATGAGATTGGTGTGAAATTTGATTGAGTATTATTAAAAGTTATTCATTTAGACGTCAATGCAGACGTCAATTCTCAACCGTTTTCCATGTAATTTTGCAGGCACCATCGGCTGGTATTACGACAACTGCCCTGTAAATTTGGCGAAGTGTGATTGATTACTGCAAAAGGTATTAAATAAGATTGGTGTGAAATTTAATTGAGTATTATTAAAAGTTACTCATTTAGACGTCAATTCAGACGTCAATTCTCAACAGTTTTCCATGTAGTTTTGCAGGCAACATCAGCTTTTATTACGGCAACTTCCCTGTAAATTTGGCGAAGTTTGATTAATTACTGCAAAAATTATTAATGAGCTTGGTGTGAAATTTGATTGAGTATTATTAAAAGTTATTCATTTAGACGTCAATTCAGACGTCAATTCTCAACCGTTTTCCATGTGGTTTTGCAGGCAACATTGGCTGTTATTACGACAACTTCCCAGTAAATTTGGCGAAGTGTGATTAATTACTGCAAAAGTTATTAATGAGATTGGTGTGAAATTTGATTGAGTGTTATTAAAAGTTATTCATTTAGACGTCAATTCAGACGTCAATTCTCAACCGTTTTCCATGTAGTTTAGCAGGCAACATCAGCTTTTATTACGACAACTTCCCAGTAAATTTGGCGAAGTTTGATTAATTACTGCATAAGTTATTAATGAGATTGGTGTAAAATTTGATTGAGTATTATTAAAAGTTATTCATTTAGACGTCAATTCAGACGTCAATTCTTAACTGTTTTCCATGTACTTTTGCAGACACCATCGGCTATTATTACGGCAACTTCCCTGTAAATTTGGCGAAGTGTGATTAATTACTGCAAAAGTTATTAATGAGATTGGTGTGAAATTTGATTGAGTGTTATTAAAAGTTATTCATTTAGACGTCAATTCAGACGTCAATTCTCAACCGTTTTCCATGTAGTTTTGCAGGCAACATCAGCTTTTATTACGACAACTTCCCTGTAAATTTGGCGAAGTTTGATTAATTACTGCAAAAGTTATTAATGAGATTGGTGTGAAATTTGATTGAGTATTATTAAAAGTTATTCATTTAGACGTCAATTCAGACGTCAATTCTCACCCGTTTTCCATGTAGTTTTGCAGGCAACATCGGCTATTATTACGGCAACTTCCCTGTAAATTTGACGAAGTTTGAATAATTACTGCAGAAGTTAATAATGAGGTTGGTTTGAAATTTGATTGAGTATTATTAAAAGTTATTCATTTAGACGTCAATTCAGACGTCAATTCTCAATCGTTTTCGATGTAGTTTTGCAGGCACCATCGTCTGGTATTACGGCAACTTCCGTGTAAATTTGGCAAAGTTTGATTAATTACTGCAGAAGTTAATAATGAGGTTGGTTTGAAATTTGATTGAATATTATTAAAAGTTATTCATTTAGACGTCAATTCAGACGCCAATTCTCAATCGTTTTCGATGTAGTTTTGCAGGCACCATCGGCTGGTATTACGGCAACTTCCGTGTAAATTTGGCGAAGTTTGATTAATTATTGCAGAAGTTATTAATGAGCTTGGTGTGAAATTTGATTGACTATTATTAAAAGTTATTCATTTAGACGTCAATTCAGACGTCAAATCTCAACCGTTTTCCAAGTAGTTTTGCAGGCAACATTGGCTGTTATTACGGCAACTTTCCTGTAAATTTGGCGAAGTTTGATTAATTACTGCAAAAGTTATTAATGAGATTGGTGTAAAATTTGATTGAGTATTATTAAGAGTTATTCATTTAGACGTCAATTCAGACGTCAATTCAGACGTCAATTCTTAACTGTTTTCGATGTAGTTTTGCAGGCACCATCGTCTGGTATTACGACAACTTCCCTGTAAATTTGGCAAAGTTTGATTAATTACTGCATAAGTTATTAATGAGATTGGTGTAAAATTTGATTGAGTATTATTAAAAGTTATTCATTTAGACGTCAATTCATACGTCAATTCTTAACTGTTTTCCATGTAGTTTCACAGGCAACATTGGCTGTTATTACGGCAACTTCCCTGTAAATTTGGCAAAGTTCGATTAATTACTGCAAAAGTTATTAATGAGATTGGTGTGAAATTTGATTGAGTATTATTAAAAGTTATTCATTTAGACGTCAATGCAGACGTCAATTCTCAACCGTTTTCCATGTAATTTTGCAGGCACCATCGGCTGGTATTACGACAACTGCCCTGTAAATTTGGCGAAGTGTGATTGATTACTGCAAAAGGTATTAATAAGATTGGTGTGAAATTTAATTGAGTATTATTAAAAGTTACTCATTTAGACGTCAATTCAGACGTCAATTCTCAACAGTTTTCCATGTAGTTTTGCAGGCAACATCAGCTTTTATTACGGCAACTTCCCTGTAAATTTGGCGAAGTTTGATTAATTACTGCAAAAATTATTAATGAGCTTGGTGTGAAATTTGATTGAGTATTATTAAAAGTTATTCATTTAGACGTCAATTCAGACGTCAATTCTCAACCGTTTTCCATGTGGTTTTGCAGGCAACATTGGCTGTTATTACGACAACTTCCCAGTAAATTTGGCGAAGTGTGATTAATTACTGCAAAAGTTATTAATGAGATTGGTGTGAAATTTGATTGAGTGTTATTAAAAGTTATTCATTTAGACGTCAATTCAGACGTCAATTCTCAACCGTTTTCCATGTAGTTTAGCAGGCAACATCAGCTTTTATTACGACAACTTCCCAGTAAATTTGGCGAAGTTTGATTAATTACTGCATAAGTTATTAATGAGATTGGTGTAAAATTTGATTGAGTATTATTAAAAGTTATTCATTTAGACGTCAATTCAGACGTCAATTCTTAACTGTTTTCCATGTACTTTTGCAGACACCATCGGCTATTATTACGGCAACTTCCCTGTAAATTTGGCGAAGTGTGATTAATTACTGCAAAAGTTATTAATGAGATTGGTGTGAAATTTGATTGAGTGTTATTAAAAGTTATTCATTTAGACGTCAATTCAGACGTCAATTCTCAACCGTTTTCCATGTAGTTTTGCAGGCAACATCAGCTTTTATTACGACAACTTCCCTGTAAATTTGGCGAAGTTTGATTAATTACTGCAAAAGTTATTAATGAGATTGGTGTGAAATTTGATTGAGTATTATTAAAAGTTATTCATTTAGACGTCAATTCAGACGTCAATTCTCACCCGTTTTCCATGTAGTTTTGCAGGCAACATCGGCTATTATTACGGCAACTTCCCTGTAAATTTGACGAAGTTTGAATAATTACTGCAGAAGTTAATAATGAGGTTGGTTTGAAATTTGATTGAGTATTATTAAAAGTTATTCATTTAGACGTCAATTCAGACGTCAATTCTCAATCGTTTTCGATGTAGTTTTGCAGGCACCATCGTCTGGTATTACGGCAACTTCCGTGTAAATTTGGCAAAGTTTGATTAATTACTGCAGAAGTTAATAATGAGGTTGGTTTGAAATTTGATTGAATATTATTAAAAGTTATTCATTTAGACGTCAATTCAGACGCCAATTCTCAATCGTTTTCGATGTAGTTTTGCAGGCACCATCGGCTGGTATTACGGCAACTTCCGTGTAAATTTGGCGAAGTTTGATTAATTATTGCAGAAGTTATTAATGAGCTTGGTGTGAAATTTGATTGACTATTATTAAAAGTTATTCATTTAGACGTCAATTCAGACGTCAAATCTCAACCGTTTTCCAAGTAGTTTTTGCAGCAACATTGGCTGTTATTACGGCAACTTTCCTGTAAATTTGGCGAAGTTTGATTAATTACTGCAAAAGTTATTAATGAGATTGGTGTAAATTTGATTGAGTATTATTAAGAGTTATTCATTTAGACGTCAATTCAGACGTCAATTCAGACGTCAATTCTTAACTGTTTTCCATGTAGTTTTGCAGGCACCATTGGCTGATATTACGGCAACTTCCCTGTAAATTTGGCGAAGTTTGATTAATTACTGCAAAAATTATTAATGAGATTGGTGTGAAATTTGATTGAGTATTTTTAAAAGTTATTCATTTAGACGTCAATTCAGACGTCAATTCTCAACCGTTTTCCATATAGTTTTGCAGGCAACATCGGCTGTTATTACGGCAACTTCCCTGTAAATTTGGCGAAGTTTGATTAATGTAAACTTTGCGAAGTTTGATTTATTACTGCAAAAATTATTAAAGAGATTGTTGTGAAATTTGATTGAGTATTATTAAAAGTTATTCAATTAAACGTCAATTCAGACGTCACGTCTCAACTGTTTTCCATGTAATTTTGCAGACACCATCGGCTGGTATTACGGCAACTTCCCTGTAAATTTGACGAAGTATGATTAATTACTGCAGAAGTTAATAATGAGGTTGGTTTGAAATTTGATTGAGTATTATTAAAAGTTATTCATTTAGACGTCAATTCAGACGTCAATTCTCAACCGTTTTCGATGTAGTTTTGCAGGCACCATCGGCTGGTTTTACGGCAACTTCCGTGTAAATTTGGCGAAGTTTGATTAATTATTGCAGAAGTTATTAATGAGCTTGGTGTGAAATTTGATTGACTATTATTAAAAAAGTTATTCATTTAGACGTCAATTCAGACGTGAATTCTCAACCGTTTTCCATGTAGTTTTACAGGCAACATTAGCTGTTATTACGGCAACTTCCCTGTAAATTTGGCGAAGTTTGAATAATTACTGCATAAGTTATTAATGAGATTGGTGTTAAATTTGATTGAGTATTATTAAAAGTTATTCATTTAGACGTCAATTCAGACGTCAATTCTTAACTGTTTTCCATGTAGTTTTGCAGGCACCATCGGCTGTTATTACGGCAACTTCCCTGTAAATTTGGCGAAGTTTGATTAATTACTGCAAAAATTATTAATGAGCTTGGTGTGAAATTTGATTGAGTATTATTAAAAGTTATTCATTTAGACGTCAATTCAGACGTCAATTCTCAACCGTTTTCCATGTAGTTTTGCAGGCAACATTGGCTGTTATTACGACAACTTCCCAGTAAATTTGGCGAAGTTTGAATAATTACTGCATAAGTTATTAATGAGATTGGTGTAAAATTTGATTGAGTATTATTAAAAGTTATTCATTTAGACGTCAATTCAGACGTCAATTCTTAACTGTTTTCCATGTAGTTTGGCAGGCACCATCGGCTGGTATTACGGCAACTTCCCTGTAAATTTGGCGAAGTTTGATTAATTACTGCAAAAATTATTAATGAGCTTGGTGTGAAATTTGATTGAGTATTATTAAAAGTTATTCATTTAGACGTCAATTCAGACGTCAATTCTTAACTGTTTTCCATGTAGTTTGGCAGGCACCATCGGCTGGTATTACGGCAACTTCCCTGTAAATTTGGCGAAGTTTGATTAATTACTGCAAAAATTATTAATGAGCTTGGTGTGAAATTTGATTGAGTATTATTAAAAGTTATTCATTTCGACGTCAATTCAGACGTCAATTATCAACCGTTTTCCATGTAATTTTGCAGGCACCATCGGCTGGTATTACGGCAACTGCCCTGTAAATTTGGCGAAGTGTGATTAATTACTGCAAAAGGTATTAATGAGATTGGTGTGAAATTTGATTGAGTGTTATCAAAAGTTATTCATTTAGACGTCAATTCAGACGTCAATTCTCAACCGTTTTCCATGTAGTTTAGCAGGCAACATAAGCTTTTATTACGACAACTTCCCTGTAAATTTGGCGAAGTTTGATTAATTACTGCATAAGTTATTAATGAGATTGGTGTAATATTTGATTGAGTATTATTAAAAGTTTTTCATTTAGACGTCAATTCATACGTCAATTCTTAACTGTTTTCCATGTAGTTTGGCAGGCACCATCGGCTGGTATTACGGCAACTTCCGTGTAAATTTGGCGAAGTTTGATTAATTATTGCAGAAGTTATTAATGAGCTTGGTGTGAAATTTGATTGACTATTATTAAAAGTTATTCATTTAGACGTCAATTCAGACGTCAATTCTCAACCGTTTTCCATGTAGTTTTACAGGCAACATTGGCTGTTATTACGGCAACTTCCCTGTAAATTTGGCGAAGTTTGATTAATGTAAACTTTGCGAAGTTTGATTTTATTACTGCAAAAATTATTAAAGAGATTGTTGTGAAATTTGATTGAGTATTATTAAAAGTTATTCATTTAAACGTCAATTCAGACGTCACTTCTCAACCGTTTTCCAAGTAGTTTTGCAGGCAACATTGGCTGTTATTACGGCAACTTCCCTGTAAATTTGGCGAAGTTTGATTAATTACTGCAAAAATTATTAATGAGATTGGTGTGAAATTTGATTGAGTATTTTTAAAAGTTATTCATTTAGACGTCAATTCAGACGTCAATTCTCAACCGTTTTCCATATAGTTTTGCAGGCAACATCGGCTGTTATTACGGCAACTTCCCTGTAAATTTGGCGAAGTTTGATTAATGTAAACTTTGCGAAGTTTGATTTATTACTGCAAAAATTATTAAAGAGATTGTTGTGAAATTTGATTGAGTATTATTAAAAGTTATTCAATTAAACGTCAATTCAGACGTCACGTCTCAACTGTTTTCCATGTAATTTTGCAGACACCATCGGCTGGTATTACGGCAACTTCCCTGTAAATTTGACGAAGTATGATTAATTACTGCAGAAGTTAATAATGAGGTTGGTTTGAAATTTGATTGAGTATTATTAAAAGTTATTCATTTAGACGTCAATTCAGACGTCAATTCTCAACCGTTTTCGATGTAGTTTTGCAGGCACCATCGGCTGGTTTTACGGCAACTTCCGTGTAAATTTGGCGAAGTTTGTTTAATTATTGCAGAAGTTATTAATGAGCTTGGTGTGAAATTTGATTGACTATTATTAAAAAAGTTATTCATTTAGACGTCAATTCAGACGTGAATTCTCAACCGTTTTCCATGTAGTTTTACAGGCAACATTAGCTGTTATTACGGCAACTTCCCTGTAAATTTGGCGAAGTTTGAATAATTACTGCATAAGTTATTAATGAGATTGGTGTTAAATTTGATTGAGTATTATTAAAAGTTATTCATTTAGACGTCAATTCAGACGTCAATTCTTAACTGTTTTCCATGTAGTTTTGCAGGCACCATCGGCTGTTATTACGGCAACTTCCCTGTAAATTTGGCGAAGTTGATTAATTACTGCAAAAATTATTAATGAGTTTGGTGTGAAATTTGATTGAGTATTATTAAAAGTTATTCATTTAGACGTCAATTCAGACGTCAATTCTCAACCGTTTTCCATGTAGTTTTGCAGGCAACATTGGCTGTTATTACGACAACTTCCCAGTAAATTTGGCGAAGTTTGAATAATTACTGCATAAGTTATTAATGAGATTGGTGTAAAATTTGATTGAGTATTATTAAAAGTTATTCATTTAGACGTCAATTCAGACGTCAATTCTTAACTGTTTTCCATGTAGTTTGGCAGGCACCATCGGCTGGTATTACGGCAACTTCCCTGTAAATTTGGCGAAGTTTGATTAATTACTGCAAAAATTATTAATGAGCTTGGTGTGAAATTTGATTGAGTATTATTAAAAGTTATTCATTTAGACGTCAATTCAGACGTCAATTCTTAACTGTTTTCCATGTAGTTTGGCAGGCACCATCGGCTGGTATTACGGCAACTTCCCTGTAAATTTGGCGAAGTTTGATTAATTACTGCAAAAATTATTAATGAGCTTGGTGTGAAATTTGATTGAGTATTATTAAAAGTTATTCATTTCGACGTCAATTCAGACGTCAATTATCAACCGTTTTCCATGTAATTTTGCAGGCACCATCGGCTGGTATTACGGCAACTGCCCTGTAAATTTGGCGAAGTGTGATTAATTACTGCAAAAGGTATTAATGAGATTGGTGTGAAATTTGATTGAGTGTTATCAAAAGTTATTCATTTAGACGTCAATTCAGACGTCAATTCTCAACCGTTTTCCATGTAGTTTAGCAGGCAACATAAGCTTTTATTACGACAACTTCCCTGTAAATTTGGCGAAGTTTGATTAATTACTGCATAAGTTATTAATGAGATTGGTGTAATATTTGATTGAGTATTATTAAAAGTTATTCATTTAGACGTCAATTCATACGTCAATTCTTAACTGTTTTCCATGTAGTTTGGCAGGCACCATCGGCTGGTATTACGGCAACTTCCGTGTAAATTTGGCGAAGTTTGATTAATTATTGCAGAAGTTATTAATGAGCTTGGTGTGAAATTTGATTGAGTATTATTAAAAGTTATTCATTTAGACGTCAATTCAGACGTCAATTCTCAACCGTTTTCCATGTAGTTTTGCAGGCAACATTGGCTGTTATTACGACAACTTCCCAGTAAATTTGGCGAAGTTTGAATAATTACTGCATAAGTTATTAATGAGATTGGTGTAAAATTTGATTGAGTATTATTAAAAGTTATTCATTTAGACGTCAATTCAGACGTCAATTCTTAACTGTTTTCCATGTAGTTTGGCAGGCACCATCGGCTGGTATTACGGCAACTTCCCTGTAAATTTGGCGAAGTTTGATTAATTACTGCAAAAATTATTAATGAGCTTGGTGTGAAATTTGATTGAGTATTATTAAAAGTTATTCATTTAGACGTCAATTCAGACGTCAATTCTTAACTGTTTTCCATGTAGTTTGGCAGGCACCATCGGCTGGTATTACGGCAACTTCCCTGTAAATTTGGCGAAGTTTGATTAATTACTGCAAAAATTATTAATGAGCTTGGTGTGAAATTTGATTGAGTATTATTAAAAGTTATTCATTTCGACGTCAATTCAGACGTCAATTATCAACCGTTTTCCATGTAATTTTGCAGGCACCATCGGCTGGTATTACGGCAACTGCCCTGTAAATTTGGCGAAGTGTGATTAATTACTGCAAAAGGTATTAATGAGATTGGTGTGAAATTTGATTGAGTGTTATCAAAAGTTATTCATTTAGACGTCAATTCAGACGTCAATTCTCAACCGTTTTCCATGTAGTTTAGCAGGCAACATAAGCTTTTATTACGACAACTTCCCTGTAAATTTGGCGAAGTTTGATTAATTACTGCATAAGTTATTAATGAGATTGGTGTAATATTTGATTGAGTATTATTAAAAGTTTTTCATTTAGACGTCAATTCATACGTCAATTCTTAACTGTTTTCCATGTAGTTTGGCAGGCACCATCGGCTGGTATTACGGCAACTTCCGTGTAAATTTGGCGAAGTTTGATTAATTATTGCAGAAGTTATTAATGAGCTTGGTGTGAAATTTGATTGACTATTATTAAAAGTTATTCATTTAGACGTCAATTCAGACGTCAATTCTCAACCGTTTTCCATGTAGTTTTACAGGCAACATTGGCTGTTATTACGGCAACTTCCCTGTAAATTTGGCGAAGTTTGATTAATGTAAACTTTGCGAAGTTTGATTTATTACTGCAAAAATTATTAAAGAGATTGTTGTGAAATTTGATTGAGTATTATTAAAAGTTATTCATTTAAACGTCAATTCAGACGTCACTTCTCAACCGTTTTCCAAGTAGTTTTGCAGGCAACATTGGCTGTTATTACGGCAACTTCCCTGTAAATTTGGCGAAGTTTGATTAATTACTGCAAAAATTATTAATGAGATTGGTGTGAAATTTGATTGAGTATTTTTAAAAGTTATTCATTTAGACGTCAATTCAGACGTCAATTCTCAACCGTTTTCCATATAGTTTTGCAGGCAACATCGGCTGTTATTACGGCAACTTCCCTGTAAATTTGGCGAAGTTTGATTAATGTAAACTTTGCGAAGTTTGATTTATTACTGCAAAAATTATTAAAGAGATTGTTGTGAAATTTGATTGAGTATTATTAAAAGTTATTCAATTAAACGTCAATTCAGACGTCACGTCTCAACTGTTTTCCATGTAATTTTGCAGACACCATCGGCTGGTATTACGGCAACTTCCCTGTAAATTTGACGAAGTATGATTAATTACTGCAGAAGTTAATAATGAGGTTGGTTTGAAATTTGATTGAGTATTATTAAAAGTTATTCATTTAGACGTCAATTCAGACGTCAATTCTCAACCGTTTTCGATGTAGTTTTGCAGGCACCATCGGCTGGTTTTACGGCAACTTCCGTGTAAATTTGGCGAAGTTTGTTTAATTATTGCAGAAGTTATTAATGAGCTTGGTGTGAAATTTGATTGACTATTATTAAAAAAGTTATTCATTTAGACGTCAATTCAGACGTGAATTCTCAACCGTTTTCCATGTAGTTTTACAGGCAACATTAGCTGTTATTACGGCAACTTCCCTGTAAATTTGGCGAAGTTTGAATAATTACTGCATAAGTTATTAATGAGATTGGTGTTAAATTTGATTGAGTATTATTAAAAGTTATTCATTTAGACGTCAATTCAGACGTCAATTCTTAACTGTTTTCCATGTAGTTTTGCAGGCACCATCGGCTGTTATTACGGCAACTTCCCTGTAAATTTGGCGAAGTTTGATTAATTACTGCAAAAATTATTAATGAGCTTGGTGTGAAATTTGATTGAGTATTATTAAAAGTTATTCATTTAGACGTCAATTCAGACGTCAATTCTCAACCGTTTTCCATGTAGTTTTGCAGGCAACATTGGCTGTTATTACGACAACTTCCCAGTAAATTTGGCGAAGTTTGAATAATTACTGCATAAGTTATTAATGAGATTGGTGTAAAATTTGATTGAGTATTATTAAAAGTTATTCATTTAGACGTCAATTCAGACGTCAATTCTTAACTGTTTTCCATGTAGTTTGGCAGGCACCATCGGCTGGTATTACGGCAACTTCCCTGTAAATTTGGCGAAGTTTGATTAATTACTGCAAAAATTATTAATGAGCTTGGTGTGAAATTTGATTGAGTATTATTAAAAGTTATTCATTTAGACGTCAATTCAGACGTCAATTCTTAACTGTTTTCCATGTAGTTTGGCAGGCACCATCGGCTGGTATTACGGCAACTTCCCTGTAAATTTGGCGAAGTTTGATTAATTACTGCAAAAATTATTAATGAGCTTGGTGTGAAATTTGATTGAGTATTATTAAAAGTTATTCATTTCGACGTCAATTCAGACGTCAATTATCAACCGTTTTCCATGTAATTTTGCAGGCACCATCGGCTGGTATTACGGCAACTGCCCTGTAAATTTGGCGAAGTGTGATTAATTACTGCAAAAGGTATTAATGAGATTGGTGTGAAATTTGATTGAGTGTTATCAAAAGTTATTCATTTAGACGTCAATTCAGACGTCAATTCTCAACCGTTTTCCATGTAGTTTAGCAGGCAACATAAGCTTTTATTACGACAACTTCCCTGTAAATTTGGCGAAGTTTGATTAATTACTGCATAAGTTATTAATGAGATTGGTGTAATATTTGATTGAGTATTATTAAAAGTTATTCATTTAGACGTCAATTCATACGTCAATTCTTAACTGTTTTCCATGTAGTTTGGCAGGCACCATCGGCTGGTATTACGGCAACTTCCGTGTAAATTTGGCGAAGTTTGATTAATTATTGCAGAAGTTATTAATGAGCTTGGTGTGAAATTTGATTGACTATTATTAAAAGTTATTCATTTAGACGTCAATTCAGACGTCAATTCTCAACCGTTTTCCATGTAGTTTTACAGGCAACATTGGCTGTTATTACGGCAACTTCCCTGTAAATTTGGCGAAGTTTGATTAATGTAAACTTTGCGAAGTTTGATTTATTACTGCAAAAATTATTAAAGAGATTGTTGTGAAATTTGATTGAGTATTATTAAAAGTTATTCATTTAAACGTCAATTCAGACGTCACTTCTCAACTGTTTTCCATGTAATTTTGCAGACACCATCGGCTGGTATTGCGGCAACTTCCGTGTAAATTTTCCGCGAAGTTTGATTTATTACTGCAAAAATTATTAAAGAGATTGTTGTGAAATTTGATTGAGTATTATTAAAAGTTATTCATTTAAACGTCAATTCAGACGTCACTTCTCAACCGTTTTCCATGTAGTTTTGCAGGCAACATTGGCTGTTATTACGACAACTTCCCAGTAAATTTGGCGAAGTGTGATTAATTACTGCAAAAGTTATTAATGAGATTGGTGTGAAATTTGATTGAGTGTTATCAAAAGTTATTCATTTAGACGTCAATTCAGACGTCAATTCTTAACCGTTTTCCAAGTAGTTTTGCAGGCAACATTGGCTGTTATTACGGCAACTTCCCTGTAAATTTGGCGAAGTTTGAATTATTACTGCAAAAGTTATTAATGAGATTGGTGTGAAATTTGATTGAGTATTATTAAAAGTTATTCATTTCGACGTCAATTCAGACGTCAATTCTCAACCGTTTTCCATGTACTTTTGCAGGCACCATCGGCTAGTATTACGGCAACTGCCCTGTAAATTTGGCGAAGTGTGATTAATTACTGCAAAAGGTATTAATGAGATTGGTGTGAAATTTGATTGAGTATTTTTAAAAGTTACATATTTAGACGTCAACTCAGACGTCAATTCTCAAACGTTTTCCATGTAGTTTTGCAGGCAACATCAGCTTTTATTACGGCAACTTCCCTGTAAATTTGGCGAAGTTTGATTAATTACTGCATAAGTTATTAATGAGATTGGTGTAAAATTTGATTGAGTATTATTAAAAGTTATTCATTTAGACGTCAATTCAGACGTCAATTCTCAAACGTTTTCCATGTAGTTTTGCAGGCACCATCGGCTGGTATTACGGCAACTTCCTTGTAAAATTGGCGAAGTTTCATTAATTATTGCAGAAGTTATTAATGAGCTTGGTGTGAAATTTGATTGACTATTATTAAAAGTTATTCATTTAGACGTCAATTCAGACGTCAATTCTCAACCGTTTTCCAAGTAGTTTTGCAGGCAACATTGGCTGTTATTACGGCAACTTCCCTGTAAATTTGGCGAAGTTTGATTAATTACTGCAAAAGTTACTAATGAGATTGGTGTGAAATTTGATTGAGTATTATTAAAAGTTATTCATTTCGACGTCAATTCAGACGTCAATTCTCAACCGTTTTCCATGTAATTTTGCAGGCACCATCGGCTGGTATTACGGCAACTGCCCTGTAAATTTGGCGAAGTGTGATTAATTACTGCAAAAGGTATTAATGAGATTAATGTGAAATTTGATCGAGTATTTTTAAAAGTTACTCATTTAGACGTCAACTCAGACGTCAATTCTCAACCGTTTTACATGTAGTTTTGCAGGCAACATCAGCTTTTATTACGGCAACTTCCCTGTAAATTTGGCGAAGTTTGAATAATTACTGCATAAGTTATTAATGAGATTGGTGTAAAATTTGATTGAGTATTATTAAAAGTTAATCATTTAGACGTCAATTCAGACGTCAATTCTTAACTGTTTTCCATGTAGTTTTGCAGGCACCATCGGCTGGTATTACGGCAACTTCCCTGTAAATTTGGCGAAGTTTGATTAATTACTGCAAAAATTATTATTGAGCTTGGTGTGAAATATGATTGACTATTATTAAAAGGTATTCATTTAGACGTCAATTCAGACGTCAATTCTTAACCGTTTTCCATGTAGTTTTGCAGGCAACATCAGCTTTTATTACAGCAACTTCCCTGTAAATTTGGCGAAGTTTGATTAATTACTGCATAAGTTATTAATGAGATTGGTGTAAAATTTGATTGAGTATTATTAAAAGTTATTCATTTAGACGTCAATTCAGACGTCAATTCTCAAACGTTTTCCATGTAGTTTTGCAGGCACCATCGGCTGGTATTACGGCAACTTCCTTGTAAAATTGGCGAAGTTTCATTAATTATTGCAGAAGTTATTAATGAGCTTGGTGTGAAATTTGATTGACTATTATTAAAAGTTATCCATTTAGACGTCAATTCAGACGTCAATTCTTAACCGTTTTCCAAGTAGTTTTGCAGGCAACATTGGCTGTTATTACGGCAACTTCCCTGTAAATTTGGCGAAGTTTGATTAATTACTGCAAAAGTTATTAATGAGATTGGTGTGAAATTTGATTGAGTATTATTAAAAGTTATTCATTTCGACGTCAATTCAGACGTCAATTCTCAACCGTTTTCCATGTACTTTTGCAGGCACCATCGGCTGGTATTACGGCAACTGCCCTGTAAATTTGGCGAAGTTTGATTAATTACTGCAAAAGTTATTAATGAGATTGGTGTGCAATTTGATTGAGTATTATTAAAAGTTATTCATTTAGACGTCAATTCAGACGTCAATTCGCAACCGTTTTCCATGTAGTTTTGCAGGCAACATTGGCTGTTATTACGACAACTTCCCAGTAAATTTGGCGAAGTGTGATTAATTACTGCAAAAGTTATTAATGAGATTGGTGTGAAATTTGATTGAGTGTTATCAAAAGTTATTCATTTAGACGTTAATTCAGACGTCAATTCTCAACCGTTTTCCATGTAGTTTAGCAGGCAACATCAGCTTTTATTACGACAACTTCCCTGTAAATTTGGCGAAGTTTGATTAATTACTGCATAAGTTATTAATGAGATTGGTGTAAAATTTGATTGAGTATTATTAAAAGTTATTCATTTAGACGTCAATTCATACGTCACTTCTCAACTGTTTTCCATGTAATTTTGCAGACACCATCGGCAGGTATTACGGCAACTTCCGTGTAAATTTGGCGAAGTTTGATTAATTATTACAGAAGTTATTAATGAGCTTGGTGTGAAATTTGATTGAGTATTATTAAAAGTTATTCAATTAAACGTCAATTCAGACGTCACTTCTCAACTTTTTTCCATGTAATTTTGCAGACACCATCGGCTGGTATCACGGCAACTTCCCTGTAAATTTGACGAAGTATGATTTATTACTGCAAAAATTATTAAAGAGATTGTTGTGAAATTTGATTGAGTATTATTAAAAGTTATTCATTTAAACGTCAATTCAGACGTCACTTCTCAACTGTTTTCCATGTAATTTTGCAGACACCATCGGCAGGTATTACGGCAACTTCCGTGTAAATTTGGCGAAGTTTGATTAATTATTACAGAAGTTATTAATGAGCTTGGTGTGAAATTTGATTGACTATTATTAAAAGTTATTCATTTAGACGTCAATTCAGACGTCAATTCTCAACCGTTTTCCAAGTAGTTTTGCAGGCAACATTGGCTGTTATTACGGCAACTTCCCTGTAAATTTGGCGAAGTTTGATTAATTACTGCAAAAATTATTAATGAGATTGGTGTGAAATTTGATTGAGTATTATTAAAAGTTATTCATTTCGACGTCAATTCAGACGTCAATTATCAACCGTTTTCCATGTAATTTTGCAGGCACCATCGGCTGGTATTACGGCAACTTCCGTGTAAATTTGGCGAAGTTTGATTAATTATTGCAGAAGTTATTAATGAGCTTGGTGTAAAATTTGATTGACTATTATTAAAAGTTATTCATTTAGACGTCAATTCAGACGTCAATTCTCAACCGTTTTCCAAGTAGTTTTGCAGGCAACATTGGCTGTTATTACGGCAACTTCCCTGTAAATTTGGCGAAGTTTGATTAATTACTGCATAAGTTATTAATGAGCTTGGTG
>CAXHKU010000402.1:0-83587 GCA_964017125.1 Flabesymbios commensalis
CAGCAAGAATAAAAAAAATAGCGCAATTTCCAGCATTAAATGCTGAAGATGTATTTCATCTATAAAAAAACAGACACATCGAAATTGAATGCTTTAATTTTCACAATGTTGGTAGCATTTGATTGGCATGTTGCTTGAATATACAAGGGTTAAGTTTATTTGAATCTCAGCAAATATCTGAATATCTGTTTGTAAACTACTGTGGAGTGATGTGTAAACAAAACGCAGAAATCATGATTTGTAGAAACCGTTTACAGATATTCGCGTATTCCAAGCAAGACGTATATCCTGATGTTATCATTCTGCGTCCCCATATTATACATGCTAACAGTCATTTATGTCTAAGTGCTCTAACACACACGGGACGTTCAACCAATGTTGTCCCAATGTTAGGCCAGGGTCGCAGACGGTGGGCCAACACTAAACAATATTATTTAAGTACCCCGTGTTTGCTGGTGTAACATCTTTGTCAATTCATCGACTCGGATGAGTACCCAATACGTATACAACTAACATTACTTTGTGGTGTTATATGTACGTCGGGTATCAGTTCAAGCATCAGTTATATTTGGCTATTATACATTGAATATGCCAGACTATGAACTGCACTTTTTCAAACTACCTAGTATCTGTAGACTGTAGACTATAGGACATGTGTGAGAGCACTCGGACCAATTAAGTCACATGACGAGATCTGCAAATATCTGCCTTCATTCAGCTGTTATTTAAATTAGGGAGCGTAATACGAGACTTTGGCCGAGCACTCTATGGTAGTAGCACCATGTGGATATATGGGGGACACAACACGCGCATGCTGTTTGTATTGATACCGTTAATGGGATATTATAATCAAGGTCAGTATCTTTATATACAATTAATAACAACATATTATTATACAGACTAAAAAAGTGCATAGTCGAAATAAATAATTACAAAATAAATAAATTTATGAATGAATGAAACACAAACAAACAAACAAACAAACAAACAAACAAACAAACAAACAAACAAACAAACAAACAAACAAACAAACAAACAAACAAACAAACAAACAAACAAACAAACAAACAAACAAACAAACAAACAAACAAACAAACAAACAAACAAACAAACAAACGAACAAACGAACAAACAAACAAACAAACAAACAAACAAACAAACAAACAAACAGTGAGTTGAATGTTCATACGGTGAAATTACTCGGTCTTTTGTCATCTTGCCGAATCAGGACAGACAGTCAGACCAAATGTCTGACCTTGAAAACAGGTGTACATTGGATCTGTAGACAGAGAGAGGGCTGCGAACAACATTAATATTAATTATGACGTCACCGGTTTACTGACTGACTTTACTGTTGAAGGTCACACTCAGGTCATCTCGACTGAGTTGTCCAGGGGAAAGGGGGTTCATGGTTGCATAGCACATTTGCTTGATCTCAAGGAGTCTGCCAGTAGCAGACAACTTGATATATAAAGATGTTCTTTTTTGTACTTTTGAATTGTGAATAAGCTAGGTATACGTACTAATAAAAGTAAATGATATAAATAATGCGAACATTAAACACACTTGACAAAAACATGTTTGGCCCGGGAGTAGGCCAGGAACCTATTAGGTTTATTGCAATAAGGTGTGTGTCCTAATTTGAGGAATGAGTGGTGTCGTGTGGGGGGGAACGGTTGACATTCCTGAGGAACAGTCCTTATAACCATGTCAAATATCACGTTTGGGCTAGGTCATATAGTTGCGTGTTTAAAAAGTGCTACGAAAAAACATATATTCACGATTATATTTGTGATTAGGGCTTAACGGGATAAGGTTGGAATACTATTGGCCCAGCGTCACAGACAGTGGCCTAGCATTACATCAGCATTGGGCCGATAGATCGTGTTATCTGGGTAGTGGCTTTTCTTGTGACGGGAGCAGGAAAGCGTCACCAGCATAGTAATGCGGCAGTCAGCAAACACGGGACAATCACGCCATGCTATTTCAATGTCAGGCCAGTGTCAAAGACGTTGGGTCAACATTGAAATGGTATTGGATGAATAACAGTGTTTGGGACGTGCTACCGCTAAGTACGCAGATGACCCAGTTTGGAGTAGTGTTGGGCCAGCGTCTCAGACTATTTGACTCCATTGGACCAGCAATGGGCTGCAGCACCAGCGATGCTGGTGGAAAGAATTAACGTTGAAGATATATTCTAACTTGTCTCCTTGGCTCTTTCCTTAATTATATCCTGTAGGATTCTGGCCCAAGAGGAAGACCAATACAGTTATGTTTACAAAATATTAAGCCAATTTTTTGTCAATAGCACTCATACGACCTAAAACCGGGCCTCGGAGCTCGGGAAATCCTTTTCTACTTTTAAAGTTTTTGTTACAATGAAGAATTCCGGTTTTCTTCTACAACTTTGATGCTTGAAAGACGAATGCAAGAAAGTGGATACTTTCAACGCTGGTTGAACCAAACATATGTTATATAACCCTAATGCCTAGCGCGTTTTCGCAAACAAACTGTGTTCTACACCATTGTAATGTCAAGACGTTTCGGGTTTTTATATAACGTTTTCCCAAATAGTTTAAATCTCACATATCATATTGTATAATTGTAATCAGAATATTCGTATTTAACATCATTTTTGTATCTAGTAATTTTAAGCGCGTCATTTATTGAGTCTACCTTAAGGTAAACAGGACCTTGGAAAGATAACGTGTTCTTAAGATATGTCTTAATGAGGAAAGTTTTAACGTAAATAAGAAACACTTATTTTCAGCTAACAACGATAACAGATACACTACACTACGTTTGGTTATTGTTCATATGTACAATACTATGTAAGAAATATTATAACTTTATAAAGTATATTAGATTTAAAATACAATGCCTACATGTTTTTTCAATGTCCACTTGTTATTCGCAATTATATTTTTGTTCTACTACGAAGGTGTTCTAGCCAGTGCTATACATTAGGTACTAACGACTTTCTTTTCCTTCACCCATACTTCCATTATTAGTACAGACTAATTGTCAATAATAGACGGAGTAGATGATTATATACATCAATACATCTTCTTCTTTTTATCTACTCGCAGTTTTGGGGTCTGCCATGTGTCGATTGGATTACTTTTTGCACGGAAAGTATTGCTATTATTTTTCAACCAGAAAAGTGAATTGGACCGTTTCTAAGACAGCATGCGAAAGTCATGGGTCAATTTTGAGCAGTATTTCAAATGAAGACGAATTAGAGTTTTTAATTCGAAAGGATAAATCTCCAGAATTTTCAGATGACACAATAAGGTATTTGCGAAATGTATTACATTGTGACAGGTATTATCCTCCTAATTGTCAACGTTTTACTATATTATAGTGGCCGCTATTAATATATTGTACTTGTTCTTAATCTAACCATTATTTATACATTTGATATACTCTTGACTCGGATGGTAATCTCTTTAAACAACACACAATATGCAATGTAGTTCTAACTTGTCATTATTTTGAAATTTGCCGCCATCTCGGTTAAGTTACTGATCAGTATATAATTATAAATCTTGCGATTATAAATTATGTTTTATTACGATTGGAGGTAAACCACCACCACATACAAAATAATAGTTCACTCCCAAATTAACGCTTGCCATTAACCGATCATGTTTTTATAATCACAAACCAAAATAATATGTTTTTCGTTATTCTATAAATTTAGACAAGATCAGTGGGTTGGTTTATATCAATATGACGAAAGCGTGTTATTGAATGACGACGTTGAGGTCAGAAGGACAGGTTGGACTTGGTTGGATGACAGTGATAGCAAGTGGTTCGTGTGGATAAATGGCGAACCCTCCAAACGAGAAAGGTGTGCAAGGTTACGTAAAAACAAAATGCTGGGAGGAATACGTTGTAAGGAAGAGTACTATTTTATATGCAAACAAGTGAGTATTATAACAGGCAGCAGTAGTAGTAGTAGTAGTAAATCATTGTTTTATGTCACTTTTCTGCACAAATGGTCTTTTAAGTGACATTGTCATACGATAAAATCGTTGTAGTCAATTGAATTATAACAGGCAAGACACTATAAACAGACTATACTATAAAAGTTTCAAAAAGCGATAATATGCAACTGGCCAGAAAAATCGCGCATCCAATGTTGTTTTAATGTTGGGCAAGCGTTTCGTACTTTTGTTGCCTCGTACTGTCGTTGTTAGGTACTCTCGTTGTTTCGTACGTTCTTTGTTTCTTTTAGTCAATTGAATTATAACAGGCAAGACACTATATAGTGACGCCATGGATTCTATCTTGGATTACTCAGTGCAGACGCCTCTCATTGTTTGCTCCGTGCCACCAACACGCAGCCAGAGAGGACAACGACGTGTCACAATGATTAACACCCTGCTCAAGTATAAATGTGACATGTACAATAGACTACTGTTTGTTGACACCGGATTAACTTTAAGTGATATTGGCAACGACGGGGTCCATCTGACTGACTCTGGTAAAGGAAAGCTTGCCAGGCGTATTCAATGTGAAAGCTTGAATTTTTACCGCAATATAAGCAGCCGACACATGTGAGTACAATTTCTAGTACAATTGCAGACATTAATCATTCTTTTGATAATCGTACTTCATCTACTATTCAACGAGTAGCGAATTGCGACTCAATTTCGATAACTTCTGATAAAGATCATCACAAAATACCCAGTGTTTTAGTTAGCTCAACAATTTTTTTTCCATATTTCAAAAAAGGCTTACGAGTGGCTTGTCACAATATAAATAGATTAATAAACAAACTTGACCAATTAAAATTATTTTTAGTCAACGATTGTCCATCACTTGATGTATATTGTCTTAGTGAGACATTCTTAACGGAAACAATTAATGATTCATATCTCTGTATTGATGGCTACACGTTTGTTAGGAAAGATAGGTTAAACAAAAAAGGAGGTGGTTTAATAATGTATGTCCGCGAAGGCATCTCATACAAACATAGAGAGGACTTAGAAGGACCTATTGAAACTATATGTATTGAAATCAAATATTCAAATAGATCTATTTTACTGACTTCAGTCTATCGCCCACCAAATAATGATAGTGATTCTATACAACATTGGTTATCTAATATGGAGGAATCTATGTATAAAATTTATTCCGAAAATAAACCAACGATATTAATGGGAGATATTAACATTGATATCATGTCGGACAAAAAAGATAAACTTCAAGAATCTTGGATCAGCCTTACAACCAATATACAGTTAAACCAGATAATTAAAGAGCCCACAAGAGTAACAAACACCAGTGAAACTCTTATAGACCACATTTACGTCTCTGATGATCTCCCCGTTTTATACAGCTCTCCTATTAAGTATAGTATTAGTGATCATTTCCCTGTATTTGCTGTTTTCAAAATGACGAATATTGATTATAGCAAAAATGATGGTCGCCATAAAATCATAGCGTATCGAAAATACAATAACTTCAATTCTGCAACATTTTTGTCGGACTTACAAAACGCCCCCTGGTTAACTATCGGTGCTGAAAACATTTCAATAGATCAATATCTTCAAAGTTTTATTTCTACTTTTACTAAAATAATAGACAAACATTTACCACTGGTCACCAAACGTATAAAACGACCAAAACAACCAGAGTGGATAACAAATAACATCTTACTAGCTATTAACAAGCGAGAAAATGCAAAGAAAAACAAAGATGAACACAATTATAAGTATTGGAGAAATGAAGTCACAAAGTTAATACGAGATGCAAAGAAAGAATATTATTCGGATTCAACTCTACAAAAACGACCCGAAAAAATTGTCTAAGGTATTTAATGAACTTAGCAACAAATCAAACTTTTCTAACAACATTAAAACAATAACTTATGAAAACAAAACATTTACAGATGATGCTGATATAGCAAATACTTTTAACAAGTACTTTACTAGTGTGTCTGAAAAATATCTAAATAAAGAAAAAAGTCTATCACCAAATCTGAAGAAACTGGAAGCTTTTATTTCAACGAAACTACCAAAAGGAAATATTTTTAATATACCATACATAACAGAGGATTTTGTTTATAAATTTTTGCTCAGCCTTGATAATAATAAAGCGACAGGAATCGATAATATATCATCAAAGATTATTAAAATATCAGCCCCAGTAATTACGAAACAATTAACAGACATTTGTAATCACAGTATCCGTAACAGCTGTTTTCCGTCGATCTGGAAAAAGGCAAGAGTTACACCACTTCACAAGAGAAACTCAACCGACGACCCAGAAAACTACAGACCTATATCTATTTTGCCCCTTTTGTCTAAAGTTCTTGAAAAAATGTACACAAATCATTGTACGAATTTTTTCTGGTGAATAATCTTTTATCCCCTCGACAATCAGGTTTTCGGACCAAACATTCTTGTGAAACAGCACTCACTGAAATGACTG
Organism: Flabesymbios commensalis; assembly: GCA_964017125.1. Lineage (NCBI taxonomy): Eukaryota > Metazoa > Annelida > Polychaeta > Terebellida > Flabelligeridae > Flabesymbios > Flabesymbios commensalis. Next base: position 6,442 of record CAXHKU010000402.1, read on the forward strand.
ATAATTGGCTTAGTGCCATGTACAACAATGAATATTGCGGAGTTCTTTTTCTAGATTTATTCAAAGCTTTCGATCTAGTAGATCACACTATTCTACTTAAAAAACTAAAATTATATCAACTCGGTGAACAATCCCTTTTTTGGTTTCAATCCTACCTTTCTGATAGAAAACAGTCTGTTAAAATTATTGCGACATATTCAAGCGAAATATGCAACACACATGGCGTTCCACAAGGCTCTATATTGGGTCCCTTACTTTTCTTAATTTATATTAACGACCTTCCATTAGAAAATGCATCTGGTAAAACATCATTATTTGCAGATGATTCAACAATCACTGTCCGTGGCAAAGAAATACAATTTGTCAAGGAACATTTATCTAATGAAGCAGTAAGTACGTACAACAGGTGCTAAGAAAATGGCATGGCTTTAAGCTTTGAAAAAACCAAAGCCATGTTAATTCTATCAAAATCAAAAGAATCACGTTTAGCTGAAAATGAAATGGACATCAACATAAATATCAACGGCACACAAATAGAAAATACCAAACAAGAAAAACTCCTAGGTGTGGTTATCGATAATAACTTAACGTGGCATAGTCAAGTAAAAAAAGTTAAACAAACAATTGCTTTCAAGCTGTCTATTTTCAGGAAAATAAGACATTATTTACCTACAAAGACGCGTATTTTGTATTATAACTACTATATAAAACCACACCTACAATATTGCTGCACTATATGGGGACAATGCAACAAAACCGACATATATTCAATAATAAAATTGCAAAAACAAGCCACGCGCCTTATTTTGGATGCAGATAAGTATTCCCCATCTAGTCCTCTATTCGATCAGCTTGAATGGGAAACTTTTGATAAAATTGTTCAGGAAAAACAGGCCACAATGGTATTTAAAGCTCTAAACAACCTTACCCCTGATTATATATCTAATTTATTTAAAGCAACATGCACAAACACAAATCATTCTTTAAGATCAAAGACAAGCAATAAGCTCCATGTATCAGCAGCTCATCACAAAAGCCTGAGGTTTAATGGTCCAAAAATATGGAATTCTTTATCCGACAAAGTACGCAAAGCAACAACATTAAAAGAATTCGTACGCGAATACAAAAAACGGAAATAAAAATAGTTAGAGTATAAATAACAGATTTGTAATAATTGTGTTTGAAAGTAAATATATGTTGTCTGCAATTGTGCTTTAATTGTACTCCCTAATGTAATTTATGTATGTGTGTTTGTAGTTGTCATTTTTTTTTACAATGTATATACTGTATATATATATATATATATATATATATATATATATTTCAATACTAGATATAATTTTATAAGTCAAGTAATAGTATGAGGTTAAGTACTATTACGAGCTATATAAATATACCTCAATATATATGAAAAAAAAAAAAAAAAAAAAAAAAAATGTCCATGTTTATATTATTTTTGTCAATTATTTCAATATATACACTTCAATCATGTAAATTGTTTTACTTCAAATGATGACTTCTCATGTAGATGTTTGTAAAATTATATGTTTCTCCCAGATATATTGTCAGATTTACCATGTACACGAATTTAAATATATGTTATTATTACTGTTTTATATTATATAGTAAATGGATGATACGAGTTATCTAGATATCATTATATTATTTAAATAGATGTATGTCAATGTATGTTTTTTAATGTTTATGTATGAGGGCCCCACGGCGGATGAGCTATGCTCAGTGGGTTGGTACATACATGCATGTATGTTTTTAATTTTTATTGATTTTGTACGTTGTTGTATATACCTGTACCCTCGGTAAATAAAGTCTTTATTATTATTATATTATTATTATTATATTTGTTTCGTACTTTCGTTGCTTCTAGCTTTCGTTCTTTCGTACTTTCGTTGTTTTGTAATAAAAAATATCGCAGGAGCCCTAGAGGATAGCGTTGCAGTCCATCACGTCGGAGCCATTTTGGTTAGCGCTGTCGTCCATCACGCCGGAGCCCTGGAGGTTAACGCTGCCGCCCAACAGGCCGGAGCCCTGGTGGTTAGCGCTGCCGTCCATTACGCCGGAACCCTAATGGTTAGCGCTGCCGTCCATCACGCCGGAGTCCTGGAGGTTAACTTGGCTGTTCATCAAGCCGGAGCCGTGATAAAGAGGTTAGCACTGCCGTACGTCCATTCCAAATAAAGCACCAAAAGTATGAAAAAACGAAACTGCGAGACAACGAAAGTACGAAACAACGAAAGTATGAAACAACAAAAGTACGAAATAACGAAAATGCGAACAAAAAAAGTGAGAAACAACGAAAGTGCGTATGGTATGAAACATATCAATCCAATAAATAAGTCTCATACTTAACTCAATTTAACATCATTTGGAAATGGTTTTTTGACTGCACACTGCTGACAGACATACAGGAGTCTGTCATGCCACTGATAAATTATCAGTTAGATAAGCTGATTTAGGTCTGAATCTATTCAAACATGTCAAACCTTTAATCTATCTAGTCACATTTATTCATCATATGATATATTTTGTGATAAAATGTATTAAGTTAAAATTGTATATTTTATCTCAATAAGCATATTTTCAATAAAACAGTATACTTTATTCTTTTATCAATTGACGTGTGTTGTCATCTTTAGGTGAGAATTGCGACAGCTATTCAGATTTAAAGTTGACTAAATTGAGAGCTAATGTGGCTTTTATTGTATTTCATAGTTTTAAGGTTCTGCTTGCAAAAATAAGATCGATATGTTTGGTTTTCAAGCGATTGTTTTTTTAACAGGCAACTATTACAACAACTACATTAGCATCAACTGCTACTACGAAACCAACTACGACACCAACTACGACACCAACTACAACAGAGTCTATTTCTGTAACAACTTCTCAATATGGAATAATCACCAGTGTAACCAGCGACAGCGTGGATTACAATACCACAAACTCACCATCTGAAGATGACAACGGTAAGAAATACTTGTAGTAAAAAGTTAATTTAATTTGAAAAAATGATTTCAGTTATCTTAAAATAACAATACTACAAAACTCTAATTTTATGTTAACTTGCACGGACATTAGACAATGAATCTGAGATTAGACAATATCTTAATATTTAGCCATCTATTTTAGAGGAACAACTAGAACGAATATTGGCTATTGTGCTGATAGTTTGTTCCGTGGCTGCTGCTGCTGTGCTCACAGTTGATGTTATTCTAGTGATAAAGATTCGTAGAATGACCGATTGAAAGGTAAGAAAACATAAACTTTAATTTTACTTCATATAAAAAATGTAATTTGATCAACTGATTAAAAATGTGCATTTGAAATGTGGCTAGATTAAAATATTAAATATAATTAATTCTGAGACGTCATACCAGCAGGAATTGCAATATGAACAGTTCAAGACAGATGCCATAAATATTTCGATTACACACACGTGTAAATACATTTTAATTGTTTGCATATTAATTTGTTTCGAGCAAGTAGTGATTCAGTGAGTAGTGATGGGGTGGGGGCATGTTGATATACTCATTTATGCTCTGTCACTTCAACAAATCAAATCTATATAATTCTACATAATTTATAATAATTATCAGAGAGCTAGTATAACATTCGGAAATAGATTAAAAACATTTATTTATGTTTTTGTTTGTTTTTCAGAAGGCATTCATCAATTCCGAAAATGAGTTAAACGATTGAATGCTTAAATGAATGATTGTACGGATGATTGTACGAATGAAAAAACGAGCGAACGATCAATAAATCAATAAATCAATAAATCAATAAATCAATAAATCAATAAATCAATCAATCAATCAATCAATCAATCAATCAATCAATCAATCAATCAATCAATCAATCAATCAATCAATCAATCAATCAATCAATCAATCGATCGATCGATCGATCGATCAATTAATAAATCAATCAATCAATCAATCAATCAATCAATCAATCAATCAATCAATCAATCAATCAATCAATCAATCAATCAATCAATCAATCAATCACTCAATCAATCAATCAATCAATCAATCAATCAATCAATCAATCAATCAATCAATCAATCAATCAATCTATCAGTCAATCAATCAATCAATCAATCAATCAATCAATCAATCAATCAATCAATCAATCAATCAATCAATCAATCAATCAAGTAATCAATCAATCAATCAATCAATCAATCAATCAAATAATAAATAAATCAATCAATTAATCAATCAAACAATTATTTTCAATGTTTGCAGAAATGTGTATCTTAATCTCAAATGTGTATTAATCTTAAAATATGTATTTTAATAATACCTGGTAATATTATGTTAACAAAAGTAAAAAATCCGTAACCTTAAATCGAAACCACTAATGTAAAAGAAAGTGAGATGTTGTTAATTCATTTCTAAATTGGAATTGTTAAAGATACACCATCATCAAAAATTAACGTTGTCACGAACCATCGTGAGCACAAACCCCTGATATTAGTGCAGCACCATATCACATAGCTTTATGCTTAGCCGCTGAGATATGGGAGCATACACAGAGAGAACAGATTGACGATCAGTCTCTTCACGCTCACAGACAAATTGAATCAGAAAGGTACATGTGTCCAAGATATCACAGGCCGACATCATCAGGAGAAGAAAGACATCTGTCTGACTGAGATGAACATGTTTATTTCATAGTATATTTTAGGTTTCAAAGTATTTTAGCAAGTTGTGATGGCAAAGTAACAATTTGTGATTACCTTGGATAACGCATTCCAATACACTAGATACATGCAAGTTACATATCAATTTATAGTATGATATTTTGTGAATATTTAATTTGTGCTTAATAATTAAAGCGACTGAAGACTTTTGCTCAGATGATCAATTTTATAATTTTAGACATTAATGCGAGACATTTAGTCATTTATTCTAATTATTTTAACGGTATTTTTGGCAAAAATCATCGCACTATCTACCGATGCGCATGAAACCCATAGCTGACACATTACCGCCGTAGTGAGTTCACGTGGAGGTCATGGGGCGTGGCTTATTTCAATAACAAACTGTTTTTTTGTTTATCGATACCACGTGTTTTTGGTGTTCACCTTCCATGTTGTTTGCACTTCGATTATAAACAGCATGATTGACGTTGAAATATGGATTATTATTTTTCAAAAGTGGTAAGTAATATTTATAACGGAGTGGCTACGCGACCAAAGTTTACAGTTGGGCCTAGATGCAGCAACGTTAGCGAGGTGGACCCGAGTTATTTATACATTCACGTTTTATCGCCCATCGCATGTTAAACTGGCGTCACTGTCACTGTCAGTCCCCCACCCAAGCCTAGTTGATTTAATGTTGGCCCAATCGTCTTCAACGGCGGGCCGATCAGCATTGGATCAACGTCTACAGTCTGCCGTTTCGCCTAGCCCTAGACTAGTAGGCCTACTATAACAGTAAGATTTACTATCATATAAACCATGTTAACTGGCATGCATGGTTTTGGCTAGCCCCAGTGGCTGAAACAGGTGTCAGCCACAGATTGACCGCATACAAAATCGTGGGATATTTTTTAGATATATCGGAAAATATCGGGGCATAATCAGATCAAAAATAGTTGTTTTTTTTAATCAGTAACATTTCAGTTCCATGCCTGCATGCTCAGCTCAGAGGTCGCACAGTCATTAAAAAGTTATGGACATTTTTCGGACCTTGGAGTCGGAATCGCTGTCAGTCACGACCATGTTCAGATGTTGGATTTTTCGGGTTGAGCAAATACATCAATCCACGGCCTCCGCTAGGTATTGGCTGATTTGAACAGATTTCTCAGTAAATTCTCAACCAAATTTGAAGAAATTTTACAAGCACACCTTCTACAAAGCACTACTCCACTACTATACGGCGACTACGAAAATATTGTAGTAGGCCCTACTGGGTAGTTTGAAACGTTAGTCTGTAGGATCCCTGCTTCACTTGTTTACTGTGGCAGTCGTCCCCGCTCTCCCGGACGCGGTGAGACAGGAGATGACTGCCTCGTTTTGGTACTTCAGTGCCGTGCGCATGGGGCCGAATCCCATGCGGTCGTAGTACTCTTCCCCCACTTACGATAGAACTCTCAGCGACTGCGGACGTGCCGCTGGTCGCCCGCTCGGAGTTTAACTAAGACGTGTCATGCGTGGGGTTGTACGTTGCTGTTATTCGATGTCTAGACCAATAAATATGAAAAGCCGAAGAGGAGTTTTGTGAGTTAATCAGAACCGTCGACCCGACGGGGAAAATAAGAAGTTTACGATATGTTGGTAAGTGTCAGGTGGTTTCTGCCTTTCACCCTTCGACGAGTCAACACGCTACTCTCACGCAGGTGACCACCCCACACGCCTATAAGTCTACTTTACATTTAGTAGGCCTAGTGGCCTATCTGTCACCCTCTATAAAGCCGGTTCCCTTAATTTCGTCTAAGACTTTCACCAGGAGTGACTCTAGCCTAGACCTAGCCTATGTTATTAATTTAACTTCTGAAATACCTACTGAAACTACGCAAATTTTTCAAAGTGGTCGCTCTATAACTGGGGAATATTGTGTTATGAAAATGTCATGAAAAAATAAATCACCGACATTAATTCCCTTTGGTTAATGTGAATCTGACTTTAAATAGGCTTACTAATAAGCCTAAGGCCCCTATATACAATATAGTTGACCCAGGTCAACATGGTCAAGTAGCTCTTCTTTTCTATAAATGTTACAAAAAGTAACACCTCAAGCATAATTTTTTGGGGGGTAGTCCAGAACTTTATGCGGGGTAGTCAGAGGCTACCCCGTTAAAAAATTATCTAACTTTTGCTTCGGTCAATCAATGTTGAAAAAATTCACAATTTTAATACCAATAAGGTTGGTGAATTTGAGGAATATTTAATATTTTTTCTAGTTCTCAGCGGGATACCAACATGTTCTGCTTACTGGGGTGTCTGCAGACATTGTAGAGAACTGCTGACAGACATAAAAGAATGAAAGGAGTTTTAGGCCATCTTGGCGCACACATATACACTGCGCTCTTGAGCATGGCGAGACAAACTATACCTCAGCGACAGGATGAAAAAATAGAGCTCTTGCGGTCTGAGACCAAGGCTGCTACTTCTTGGTAATGAGGCTCCAGATAAAATTTAATCTTAATTTCCTAGTGAATTGGGAAGGATTTTTTTGTATCTTTCATATCTGAATGGCAGAGAGGTTGACAAACTTGTGATCTCAAGACTTTCTAGGCAGGTAGCGTTAGCAGGGCCCACAAACCTTCACTGTGTTGTAGGCCTATGCCCATACCAAAATACTGCTTCTAAATTTTCATGAGGTGAAGTGAAAAATAATAAGTATAACTAACTGCATTTGTAATAATGTTTAATTTTTAACAATGTTATACATTTTGTACAGTACTTGTTAATAGTGCTATTGTACAACTATATGCCTATGGTTTCATACTTTGTATTTCACTTTGATAAACAAACATTTATAGCACATTTCAGAGCCAATGTAAAACAATACAGGCAAATACATGTATGACATAAACATGATAAAGTACCTTATCTGTTCTAATAAACGCCACTCCCCTGATTTGAAAATGAAATCCACGATCACGGTACACTACATAGACTTAAATAATTAGTGTAATAAGTGCCCATACCCTCAGGCGGTATTCTGATTACTACCTGGGATAATTATTAAAATAACTACAGCATAGGCCTAGATACAACCAAATCAAATATCCAATATATTTTCTTTTTAGGTGCAATAATCTATGTAAATATGTTTAAAAAAAAAAGATTTTTACAAAGAGTATCAATAAAAGCACTGTGTATTTCCAAGTTACTCCATCAAAAAACAAAATGACTGTCATCAATTGCCAATAGATTCCTAAGAAAAGTTAATCAGAATAACAAAATAATTTATTTTTCCAAAAGGACTATAATATAAAAGTTGTTCATGAATGTGCCCACGATTGTTATTTTGGGCGGCTATCTTGGAAAATGGCCATCTATGACGCAGTGCCCTAAAAATATATAGGCACATAGGTCATTAATGCATGTTTTTTGCAAGAAATCACAATAGAAGACTGCACTGCCTTCCTAAACCGGGTAGGTAGGTGATAATTTTGTTTTTTGTTTGATGACCCAGTATTTTACACATTAAAAAAACTGCCAAATTGCTCCAACAGCCGTTTTGGGGCAATTTGGCATTTTTTGTAAAGTGAAATTAAAAAAGAACAAGAGCACACACGACAATAGCCCGCCGCTAAATTTATTGCGCCCACAAGGTCAAATTATAGACATAAAATGCAAATAATCTCAATAAATCGGACATTTTGAATTTTTATCGAACTTGCGTGAAAACTGCTGATTAGTAACATACATAACAAATTTAAACATGATACATGAAAAACGTTTTAAGTTATCTCACCCACAAGGTCAAATTATTGACGTAAAATGCGAAAAATCGCCATAAATCAGCCATTTTGACATTTTTTCAGCCATTATTAAATTTGTCTGAGAACTGGTCATTTGCAACATGCATAACAAATTTGGGAAGGATACATTAACATTTTTCCAAGTTATCGTGCCCACAAGTAAATGTTAACGCCGCCGCCGAATTTCAATTGCAATATCCCACCTTTTTTTAATTTAAAGGCAGGCTAAAAAGTGTTTTTTTAATTGCCATAAAAAATGTTAAGGTTTAACTAGGCTCGGTCAGGTGATAGGAAACATAAATATTTTTTTTTTGTAGATCTGGTAATATTCGCGAGGTTTTAAAGGGCCCCCTCGGGATGAGCCATTTTCAATGTTGTCAATTTTGAAAATTTAATTTATATGAGGCTATATAGCCTACTGATCTTAACTAAAAATACGAAAAAGTCAAGAAACAATTTTAAAGCACTGAAAAAAATGAAATAGTTGTATTTCCAGGTCGTATATTGCCATGTAAACAAAACAAGTCAGCAATATTCAGCACTTTAGATCACATATTCCCACGCATCGACGGTAAGATCAAACCAGTCCCCGCTAATTGGTGTCTCATAGTCAGGACACGGGAGGACACACCTGCAGCACTGATTGTCTACCCAACGCTGGGCCGATGCCATCAGCATGTGGCCCAATGCTGTGAAAACATTCAATCGTCCTTCAGGCATACAAATAGTTTGTTTGGGTTTCTTCTGGTTTCATAGAAATGTTGATTAAAAATATTTGTAAAAATATAACAATTCTGAAAAAAATAAAAACATGATCCGTGGGATACACTACTTCAGTACGGAACTAAAAACGAAAATTGATGTCATCCCAAGGGGCTGCTTTAATTTTCGCGAATTTCGCGAGGCGGAAAAATTAGTGAATTCAAGAATCTTGCGAAAATTATTATTATAATAGCGTGTTTACCATGATTAAAGGTGACCTATCACCCCGTATATAGTATAAATAGTTGTGTGACAAATAAATCAAAGTTGCCACAAGATGGGGCCCAATTGTTTTCTTATATGGGGTTATTGGCTATCATGTGACCCTCACATGGGTCCCATGATAGCCATGTGAGGGTCACATGATAGCCAATCACCCCATATAAGGGAATAATTGTGCCAAATCTTGTGGCAACTTTGATTTATTTGTCACAAAATTATTCATACTATATATAGGGTGATAGCTCACCTTTAAAGAATAATGAAAATTCACGAATTCTAAACTTCCATGAAAAGTCCCAAAATCGCAAAAATACAAACTTGTGAAAATTACCAGATCTAGAGTAATTACCGTTATCATGATTATCAAACAATCTAATATATTGAATTATCAGTCAAGTTCAGTTCACAAGATGTAGGCATGTGCTATGGAAATTAAGAAATATCAAGATCACTAACATGGATAGTTTTATAATAGCTCAGTATTGGAAGTCGAAAATAAGAATTAAAAGGGATTCAGAACTGGCTTCTTCAAAGATATAAAATATAAGTAAGATTTCATTTCATAAAGTGAAAACTGAATGGGTTTCAACAACAGTCATGTAAAATATTGATAATAATTATCATGATTCCAGGTCTGCATTTATTATCTGAAAAGATAAATAATGATAATAAAATGTCTATTGATATACATAACTTGTGAGCCATCACAACTATAAATATGTCCCTTGTTTTTTTTTAGGAAATGAGTATAATAGATCATTGTGTTTGTCATGAAGTGCACAGCATATATAAATATTTAATTTGTGCTGTGGCGCCATGATCGACTGATGTGTTTGGAGAGTAAGTGACACTTTCCATGACCACAGGCAGTGGACAATATGTTGGGATATAGTCCTTTCCAGGAATATTTTTAAAGACTATTATTTTTGGTCATTTAATTGTAAATATTTCATTGCAGATATCATGTACATCACTGATGTAATAAAAACATAAACCATATAATGAGCTTGTGTTTATGTCTAACCCATTTTCAGGTTTAAATTTAGTTGAACAGTTACTCAAAATATGTGCTCTTCTTTTTTTTAATTCAGTGTTCTGTGGAAAAATAGAAGCAAGGCATTTTGGTGTTAGTTCTGAATGATCTTCCTTTAGCTCTCCTGAGCTGGAATAATGTTTATAAATGTTAGCACACTTGTTGATTTTTCACCACCAGTTTTCTCATTGTATATTCCTTTCTGCCTACAGTAAATATGAATTTTGATCATTAAACATCATTTTAATATAAAAATTACAACAAAATACAAAACTGAATTCATTTGCAAAGCTGCCATGCGCTGCCAGCTGTCATCTGACACTAGATATAAATATATAATAATTGTCAGTGAATGGTTTTCCTATTATATCAAGGCCATAACCATATCCTGCTAATTTAATTTATTTAAATTTTTAACCATTTAATGAGGTTGTGTAGACCTATGGCGAGCCACAACCTTAAGTGGTTGAAAATTACTCATATTTGTTTAATTTGAAACCAAACATTTACAAATCTTGATGTTTAAGCAGTCATTTCATAACCAATAACAGTGACTTAATCGGCCAATAAAACTGATCATAAAGTCATGATTATCAGGGGAAGGATTAAACAGTCATTTTGCCAATCATGACTAAAAGTAGGTGGTGGGCTAGTCCACTAAGCTCCATACTTAGTACATGATCAATCTCACTAAAAATGGGTGGAAATTACTCACATAAATTAACAACACAAACTAGCAAGATTTTTACAGCTATCACACTCCAGCTTTTCAGCTTTAATACAGGGTAATGAAAATACTATTATACTGTCAGTTGCATAATTTCATTTTCACATGATTACACATGACTGTAACATACATTATTATCAGTATTATGCATGTGGTACATTGGGTATTTACAGTATTATCATTTACCTTGAGGGGATGATGAGCATGACAGCAATTCTGTTTTTATTGGCAGGTGGACTTGGCTCTTTGGGGAATTAGATGGTGCTCAGTGATGGTGCCCCAGAGAAGAGATTGAGGAGTGACAAAGTATCTGTTCTGGAGTCACTAGTGAAGTTTAGAGTTTAGGGTATGCCACTGAGTAAAACTAAGCTGTGATGCTTTATGGAAAGGCCAAGACGTAAAAGTCATATCTGGAAAACAAAGTTATTTATTAACAGTATGCCTTGAACACAAATTAAAGACTTGAAACATACAGAATACATCTCACTTCAAAAATGACAAGTCACTTTAAAAATCGATTTACCATGTTACTTTATATTTTATATCAACCATGTTATCAGCAATAAACTTTTAGCAAAATGATAACACATTTACTTGCTGCTTGCAGAATGATGAATGTTTTCAAGTATGGAAGATCTCAACAAAGCATCAAGAGCAATACATTTATCAATATAGTAAAAGTCAAATTTGTAATTGTTCATGTTTAATGTAATAAAAATTGGAGAATCACTCCCCAAAATACTGAGGGAAATATAATGACAATAGAAATTGTCAGAGACATTTCTTTACTAGAGTCTGTCATCACCTGAGCCCACTAAAGAAATTTGACATAGTTGTTGGAACTTAGTAGCCAAGGTCAAGCATTTTGTAATGACAAAAAAGTGGCGCTGCATGTAAACATGGTACTAGTAAATTACCATATTCATTAAATATGTTAATTAGTTTGAAAGGTTAATTGGAATAGCCCTTGAGGCCAAACATTTTGAAATGACATAATGCCAAAAAACTTGGTTGTGCATGTAAATTATCCTATTTATTAGAAAAAATGTCATGGGCATTAATTAAGTAAACCCCTGAGGCTAGAGGCGGAGTGGGCGCTTATAAAAGTAGTTTTTAATGGCTATACATGTATATGTATAGTGTACCATGATCTTGGACTTTATTTTCAAAACAGGGGAGTGGACATTTATTTTAATATTTATTTCAATAAATACAGCACCTTAACCATGTTTACATTATTTTCCCATAGGCATGTACGTATGATACTAAAAAGTATAAACTGCGCTTGGTTCATGTTGGTTAATACTTCTCACTGGGCAGGTATCACAAAAATTGAAGTAAAAATTTTAAAAGGATTGGCCTTAGAGTTATTATATGGCTTTCAGCAAGTAAATCTCAATTTTATTTTTACAAATTGTAGAATCACCCTTTGAGATACAAATACAATATTTTAGTAGATCAGTGGCGGATCCAGCATAGGGCATACCCGGCGTACGCCCCCTCTTATTGGTGAAAATTTTGCATTTTCAAGCATTTTTTTGTAATAAAGTGAAGCTAACACCCCTTTTTCAGCCAAAATGTTGCTTACGCCCCCTCCTCTTGCACATTCTGGATACGCCACTGGTAGATCAATGAAAGTGGTAGAGAAAATGTCATTTTTGCTAACAGTGATCATATAAATAAAAACCTGGGAATTGATAACATTTTCAGACCGGCTTATCTTTGATTAAGCTGGTGAATATTGGAATAAAATTGCAAAAATATCAGACAGCTTGCCATATTCATATTTAAGTAATTTAGGTTAAAATTAATAATACAACTTTATAATGCACCTTTTTAGAAACGTACACCCAACTGATTTGAAAATAAAACACACAACCATGTCCATATACACTATAAATGATATTGAAAAATACTCTAATAAGCGCCCATCCGCCAATATTCTCAGGGGTATTCTAATTTTAAATGCTCCTGTAAGTTATAGGAAAAATTCTTGACAATTTAAAACACTAGTCTACAGAAAAAAACTGTTTAAGTGTAATCAATAAATAGTATTTTGAAGCATGGTGTGTTGGCTGCAGCTAACAAACAAATTTTGTGATATTTGGATAATCATAAACAGCGAGTAAATTTCGAAATTTTCAATTCTACAGATTGTTCAGAGGGTGTTCTCCATGAATTTATGACTGGCGGGGGGGGGTGTCTCTCAGAAAATTATGAGATTTTCTGATGTAAATTTTAGATACTGTATTTATTTTAATAATTGGCCATATTCCAATAAATGCCTTCCCCCTTATTTGAAAATTAAACCCACGATCATGTACACTATATGAATATTAAAAAACGACTAACAATCATGCACACTATATTAGAAAACTACTCTAATAATCCCTGTAATCTCAAGGGGTTATTATAGTTAGGCAGTGGCTAATCATATGTGACTCTTTATAATGTCTTTATTCTTTAAAGTATAAACTTCCTAGTCCTCCTCAATGGAGTATCAGGCGATACAGAATGACTGGCTCTCACTCACCACCATTATAACTCTGCCGTAAAATGGACACACCGTTCTAATTATCGCACAGCCTCTCAATTTTCAATTTTATTACACCATTGTTCAATTTGTTTTGAAAATACTGTGTAGCCATTTCTATGAATGCCCCACATTCCTTAGCCTTTAGGTTAAATTTCCTATCAACATGATCAATAAGGATGATATAACACAATTTTCCTCAGAGCATTATTTCATCTGCCCCCAACAATGGCAACAACCCTGAAAATTTTGTACAATTTTTTTGTGTATAGGCTATTGTCGGAGTTTAGTGATTTGGCGTGTAGATCTATCGTAGTCTAGGGCGAGGGTTACCATTGACGTTGCCGAATATTCGACGAGTCAATGGACGCGACCAATGCCTCATACCTCGATCTTAATCGTGGTGTCTTGCCTGGTCAGCAAGCTGTGGTTCGCTGTAGAAACTCAGTCAAAGTAGAAGGTTTTCTTGATTCATTTTTTATTCATATTCATTTCATATTCGTGCAGACATTGTCAGATATGAGCGTGCTACTTAGTCCCGTGCGACAGGGGGCAGCTGAATGCATGTGACCCGATTACACGTCTGACTTCCGAGAAGGCCAGTGCTAGAGTGGGCGAGCGCGGCTGTGCCGCACATGGTGTGGGCCGGGCGGAAGTGCTGACCCTTCGATCAGCGATTCCGTCCGGATCGAACTCGGCACGATGATCTGCTAGTTAGGTCGCCACAGATCTACATGGTTCAATTTGTTCTGTATTGTGTAGCGAGACTTTCTATTGTAGGCCCACCCCTCCGTCCTCGTCATTGATTCAGTTATCACATTTTATCGTTCATACTGAATGACGGAAACCAGGGGGGGGGGGGGACAAAAGAAACTCTTTCCGTTACAATAGTCAATAGGCCTACATGTTATAACGAAACCTGAGGGCTGAGCTGGGGAAGAGTGTATACAAGGCTATTCCGCCATGCTGCTCGGGCGGAATAGCCTTGTATTCATCCTGCTCAGGGCAAAGTCTGCAGCCAACTGGTACCATTAGACTAGGCTAACGTTAAAGTGATGGACAGATGGTGTGTACAAACAAAGTGTAGCATACTCACATGATTCATTGTGAATTTGTGGCAACTACAGCAGCAGGCGCTGGTCCACGGCTGAGATGCAGGCATCTGTTACTCGGTGACTCACATACTGGTGCCGTGGTACTGTCACTCACCCTGCTCACTGAATCTGATGACTGCAGTGCCGGTGTGTCTGTGACACTCACTGTCACTGACCTGCTGACAGTCAGTGTAGCCTGGTTCAGTGGTACAACATTCAACTCACCGGCTGAGGAACGTAGAGACTGTGGCCTGAGTGTGACTGTGTCAGTGACACCGTCACCAGCTGGTCACTGACAGACACAGTGAGTGTGACTGTGAGTGTCAGACGTGACACTGACCATCGCCATCGGGATGACATGGACATGAATGATGTATGATTCTTAGATATGCTGACTGTCATGTCTCATGACATGACCTGATGACTGTGTGACGTCTCACTCTCAGTCGTCTGTGGGACTGGCCCTCTGGGAGTGTGTCTGTGACAGTGTGAGTGTGACAGTCAACTCAAGCTGTCAACGACAACGGCGGACAACGCGTAGACTACTTGCCAAGTTCATTCAACTTTCGCTCAAACTCGTTTACAAAAAAATCCTTGTTGTGCCTTCATTATTTTCCCACCATTCGTGTCTGTCTTTTTTCCGTGATGTTGAAATTGTCAACATTTTAACGCAGTTAAAAAATAATCTGCCTCTTCTCAGCTTCTACCATTGTTTGTTTTCTTATATTCATACGCAGTGTGATGAAACCGAAACTGTATTAAGCGACGCTATGAGCATGCTCGGCAATGATGGTGCTCATTGTTTATTTTGTGAACTGAACAAAACAACTTTTGAAATGTACATAACTATTAAACCGGTTTAATTTTTGTCTTTAAAAAAATGTCATCAATGGTTATTTTAACGTATTTTATAATGCACAAAAGTCTTCAGTCGCTTTGAGATAATTTTTTATTTATCGTGTCTCCGTGATTTGTCATAGTGGTAAAGTGTGTATTAATCTTTCTCACTCCCTAATTTATTATTAATTACCTCGCTCAATCCAGCATGTGCAAATAGCCTTTAGGTTCCCATGCTGATTTTCTCTGAGTAAAATATCTGGAATACATATTATAGAAGAGAAAAATGTAAGCTGGCAAAGAAGGATGCTATAAACCAGCTGTACAAACTCATCTGCACCAGTCCAGTCTCAATTCAGGAAGAGCGCAGCTCAAGTCTGGACAATTAGTGTGTACTTTAGAGAGGGGTTATCTTAACATGAATATTTATTAGTGCCCGTGAATGACGTCAAAAATAAGCTGTTTAAATATATTGTTTACACATACTTTACCACTATGTCAAGCTCTATATAAGCAACAAAGACGCAAGAATGAATATATTTACTCTAAGTTTGACGGGATGCCTGACTGACACTGCAATGCACTGGGGCTCAGACCGGCAACCTCGCCAGCTAAAGCTAAACCAACCGATCATGCCGATGCGGCGATGACTGCACTGGCTTGATAAGCCATTGATTTCCGACTCCCTGTCTTTCTTGATGAAAGAACATCATTGTAGGCTAAAATAAAACTAATTATATTATCCTTCTTGTTTCTGTCAACTTCGTAAGACCAAAGAAATCTTCAATTTCAAACGATATTCCCGGATTTAAGCATAATTTTTGTCCAGCACTGGACAGCGCCATGTTGAATTCTGCTGATCAAACATCGCATCTGATTGGCTGACTAGACTGTCACATAGCCTCAGCCGATAAGGTCACATCTGGGGTCAGCTGATTTGTTTAGGTTGCGTATGAATGTGATTGGTCCAAGGATATTTGTATCTGGGCCGATGGCAGTATACCGTGGAGTCATGGTATTGCGTGCATCAAATCACATGACAGAGTGAAGATGTATAAACTGGACATCCGATAACACGTTCCAACAATATGTTCCTAAAATTATAAGTTTGCTCAGCAAGGATATATGACGTTATTCTTTAACCTTGAGGTGACATAGCTTCCCCAGTGAACATGGTAAATACAAAAGAAAACGCTCAACAAGAAAATATGACCTTTTGATTTAACCTTGAGATGTGGCGGGCTCAGCAACACGATAGGACGTTATAACTTAACCCTGGGATGACATATTTATTTCACAGCAAAAGTAGCAAATCCATGGTAAACACAAGGCTTTTATGAAATGTTGGCTTGATGTTAGACCACCGTCTGTGACGCTGACTCAACATTAAACCAACATCTCATAAATATTCAAGTTTTTTTCCCAGCGTCGCGAATATTTGACCAACATTGGAGCAATATAGAGCCAATATATGAAAGGATTAATAATAATTCATTATAATCATGTTAATAACGAGCTCTATGTATGAGCACTAGGCTGAAAAGAATTAGAGTCCTTTAAACTCCCGACTTTTCAACTTCTAGCCTGGAAGGGTTACTTCAGGTCTGCGTAGGCTTTGTATAAAATAACGCACCCAAGACAGCAGACTCAATAACTCTCCGGAACACTCATTGTTGTTTTTCACCTTAAATACCGTTTACATTAAATACATTATTATGTCTGCATTCTTGACAATATCACAGTCAGCATCAACGCAGTTCAGCCTTTGATCTTCAAGTTGATTTAATTCCGACTAAAACTCAGCTTAACTTCCACCAACGTATTCTCGGCCGCATCCCAGCCCCATCTCCTGCCCTCTCTGTCTCTCACAAACGACGCTCTGGATTATATAATAGATCTGTTCTGCTCTGACTCATCTCAGCATACGTCTTTCACCTAGCTACGTGGCATCGTCCACGTGGCAATGAATCACCGCTCATCATCGCCGCTGTTATAATCTGAATACATTATCAATATATTTAATAGCCATGCGTGGGTTTATCAATAGAAAGGATAGGGCAGCCCGCTGTGTCAGCTCGGCACTCTATCCCTTCTAGAGACATAGAAATATTCTAAAATAATCATACATGCTAATATTTTACAAGGCGATCATGATAACCAGCCGTGAACAGCCATATACTGTCAAGGTGTGGGCTGTGGATCTTGACAGTCCTTCCACCCGGAAATAAAAGTATTTTCATATGATTGTGAGCTAATGCAGGGTCCAAAAGTACCCATATCATGTTGTTAAAGTGGAAGAAAACGAGTCGAGTTACGTGAATGTGGAAATATTTGTGAGATATTGCTAGTTCTAATACACCTATTACCAATCTGATTAATTGTGCCTAAAGCTGGGGCTGTTTAAGATAACGACATCTTTACCATTAATTACTTTTCACATTTCGCATTTTAGATGATTAAACCGAGAAAGAATGTCACGTTTTTCGAAAAAAAAAAATTAAAATGTATGACAATAAAGAAGGCCAGACGCTGAACTAAGCTTTTATTGCTTTGAATGATTTGAACATGTAGATTAAAATGGTAAAAAACGCACTGTGAAGTCGGCAACAAAACATATTTCACTAACGATTAAGGAAAACTAGACTCCACCGACGTTCCAAATGTTTTGACCTTCATACAGCTCCATACGTTGTATTGGAGTGCCGAATCAATGATGCCACATATTTTGCGGGTCCTTTGGGAGAAGAGGGTGTTGAAATATGTGTTTATTCATTTTCATTTTGCATTCAATTATCATAAACTCTTCCCGGTGAAATTAAATAAGGATATTATTTAACTATTTGGATAAGTATTAATGAGTGATAAAAAAAACTCTGCAAGGACATGGTGTTATTAAGCGAGGGTTAATAAATGAGTAGGTTGTGTTATTTACATATTTTCTTACGCTTTGCAAAGTTAAACTGATAACAAAATTATGTTTGCATAGAATATGACGAAAAAACAAACATTTCACACAATATAAATACAGCACTCGTCCAAGGAATAAGGTGTGAGCCTTTAGACGAACACTTTATTCCTTGGATGTGTGCTGTATTTCCCGTAACGCGCAAAATGAACACAGTTTGTATTTTCTCACACCACTGTCCAAACCTTTCAACGGCACTAATAAGTGTACAGTCGACGGACATGTCAGACGACTATAAAGTAGTGAATCGCCGACGCTCAGTCGTTAGCATTCCCCGCTCACTTGCGGTAGGGCCTACAGCATGTATACAACATGACTGTATGCATGTAGTACAACGGAGTGCGGTATTGGCTGATACCTATATATATACGTCTCATAGTGAAAATCACTGCACATAATGTGAGATAACTATTTTACGGCACTGTGCAAAGTATAAATATGGTATATATAGGATAAGCAGAACTTGCAGAATATAAATAGGGTACTAAGGTCATACAATAAAGCTAACATTCCGCGACCTCGAGAATGAGAGATCTCCTGAATGGATTCAGTGACCTTCATGACAATCTGTGAAGGTCATCCCAACTAACTATGTTGGTTGAATATTGGGCCAGCATTGGATACAGTGGAACAACGCTACGCTTGCATTGGATCGAAGTCTCGTGTTCGCTATCTACCATATGTATACATCTATCTAAAATTCACACCCATTCTGTTGACCACCGTTGACCCCTGCTGACCCCTCTTGTTGATCCACGCATCAACACAGTTTACCTTGACCCCTGGTAATATTCATTGACCTCTAGCCTCGATGACCTAAATAACATGTATAATACATAAGGTGAGAAGGATCCGTTCAAAGATAGATGGATAGATAAAATAGAAACATTAGAAGATGAAAATACGGCTAGATCTTAATATATATTGCATATGGATATTTGAGAAAAAAAAATTAAAATAACTTTTTTTACCATATTACCATTTTTTTAATTGGATTGTTTTTTTTTCACTCAGCCCAGACTAGAGGCTCGCATAGGTCTGTAATTGAAAGTTTGTTCTTGACTGGTTATATTTCAAATATATTTTTTGACCAGATTGACATTTGAGTTTGAAATCAACCCACAATGGTGGATTCCATGTGTTTACGACACCGGATATGCAATTGTGACAATTCGAATTTATCTAAATGAAGACCTGGCGAAACAGCGCACTGAGCTTCTTCATTTGTGTCGAAAGGCGAAGAACAAGATCATAGACTGCTGGTCATATGGTGGTAGAATTGTCATCAAGGATTTAAAAGAAACGATTAACACAATTAAATATGCACATTAACTGACCACAGCTTTTCTCATCAAAGTTTAATAAAGAGATGATGCCTTAAACTCGTCTTGTTATCACATTATTGTGATTATTGCCATGGTTTATACCATTATCTATACTATAGTGGCCTAGCCGTACTACCGCTGTAGGTTGTGTATACATTCAAAACATGTGAAATATGTTACAAAATACTTAACAAACTCCCTAAAAAATGTTTATTGCGTAAATGTAACGTGCAAATGTTAATTTCATCAGTAAAAATAATTGGTTGTGCAGGAACTGTTGCGAAATTTTACCATTTACCCATATTGAAGATTCTAATGAGCATCGAACATACTAGACAACCTAACATGTACTAAACATTGTATTAAGTCAATTGACGAACTGGAGAAAAACTTGTAACCATTTTGACAGGGCTGTTGATAGTGAGTTTCAATTTATGGACCTTGCTCCTGATGTGCAGTATTTTAATGCATCGAATGGATTTACTTATGGTCAAAGAAAGTATTATTTGGAAGATTATTTCAATACTGAAACACAGTCTCATAATATACAATCATCCCACTTTTCGCTAATCCATCATAATATCAGAATTGCTAATAAAAATGTAAGTAAATATACCGCCACGCCACGTCGGTCTAAATGGTGACCACTGGAGTACGTGGGAAGTCGCCACGATGGCCTAATTATATGACGTCATACATTTGGGCCCAGTATTGGGGACCATTTCTGCCAGTAGTGAATGGGTCAAATTTTTTAAATGATGAAAACAAGCTTTGCTACATAATGCGTGATTTCAATATAAATCTACTGAATAATGATGTACATATTCCAACAGCTTTATTAATACTCAATTCAGCTATACATTCATACCACTTATAAACAAACCTACACGAGTCAGTGACAAATCTGCCACTTTGATTGACAATATTTTTACTAATATGCTAATCAATGACACTTCAAACAATATCCATGGTATTTTCATATTGATATTACTGATCTTTTTCCCGTATTTCATATTAAATTAAACATTAATATAAAAAGTAAGACATATTATTACAGGAGTCGTTCTTATAGTAAAGTAAATTGCGACAAATTCATAACTGCTCTGATATATGAAAACTGGAATAACATTTCTCTTCTCTGAAAATGCACAAGGATCATTTTATCTTTTTCATAGTAAGGTACTCAAATATTTTAATGACGTTTTCCCGAAAAAATATAGTAAATACATATACAAAAGCGGAAAACATAGTGAAAAATTGAAACGTTTGATAACTAGAGGAAATAAATTATGTGCTTCTCTGAAGTGACATTTTCCTGTTATAGAAATACAGTAAAATGTGAAATGCAAAAGGCTGACAGATTACATTACCAGAACTTATTAGAAATAAACAAATATGATCTTTGAAAACGTAAGAGGGTTTTAAAAGATATTATTGGTAAGAAGAATATCTCTTCCAATTGTGACACTTTAATTATTTGTAAAAATATTACTTCAGATAAACAATAGATTGCCGATGGTTTCAACAATTATTTTTTAAATGTGTGACCTGATTTAGCACATAAAATAGAAGCGGATACTACAGGTAAACCTGCTACATCATATATTGATAAACGTAATACTTCTTCCTTCTATTTTTATCACTCCTACAAGCGATGATAAAATTTCAAAAATATTTTCATAACTTTAAGATTGTTATAGTGGCTGGGATGGAATGAAAACGAATATTTGCAATGGTATTTTAATATTATAAGATTGACCAAGTTTTTCTAGTTGAGTTCATCTTTATACTCAATGTATGAAATAGGAAATGTTGGGGTAGCCACGGGTACATTATCAAGATCAAGACGATATGTTCACATGCCATGTATATATATAACATAAATAAAATTCGTTCGACATCGGCACGTTGCCGATATCTACCTAGAGCTAAATGGAGGCCGCGTACCGATTCGCGTAATTATTCGCAGAACATTTTGCCAGTTGTATCTACCCATGTAATTGTATCTACACATCTACAGTGAGCAGATATGTGATTGACACGCACGATGTGTCATCCCACATGGAGTGTTTAACATAACACAACAAGTAGGGGGTTTCCCCTGGTTATATTCACAGCTCAATGTCTGTCAGTGTTCGTCAGCCGTGACGACAGCCGTGACGTCAACACTTGAAGTTGTGTCTCACTACCGCGACCCACAACTTCAAGTGGGTGAAAATATTCATATTTGGATAATTTGACCAAACCAAACATTTGCAAATGTGGATGTTTAAACGCATTTTGTTCCAAATAACGGTGATTTAATAGACAGACAGACAGACAGACAGACAGACAGACAGACAGACATTATATTGACAAAAAAAAGTCACAACTGGACTTACATGTCATGTATATACATGTTATGCAACAGGAAACAAAAATAAAACACATGAAAACGTTAACGTTACAAATTATATAAAATGCATTAGAAAATCAAAAATAAAACTATAAGGAGATGAAAAATATAATAAGAAAATTAAAATAATATAATGTACAAATAAAGTGGTAAACACAAACACAAGTCTATAATGTGCAAATAAAAAATCTGTAAATACATAAATCACGCTTCTGTTTTATTAAGAATTAGCTAACATGTTTCATCACAAGCTTAATAATACAGTGTTCTTGGCAAATTGAAAGTGATACAAATTTAAAATTGGATGATGTTGTGTTAAAATTTTCAATA
Organism: Flabesymbios commensalis; assembly: GCA_964017125.1. Lineage (NCBI taxonomy): Eukaryota > Metazoa > Annelida > Polychaeta > Terebellida > Flabelligeridae > Flabesymbios > Flabesymbios commensalis. Next base: position 29,122 of record CAXHKU010000402.1, read on the forward strand.
TAATTATTTGCTTCGTGAAAAAGTCGACTACGAATATAGCCGCGCTTAGCAAAGAAAGGGTTTATATTTGACGCTCCACACGTTCTGATTTAAATATAGATGCTGGAATGCTATCTTGTCATAACGTGATTCCCAATGACGTCAGATGACGGGAACCTAGTGTGCGTCATTATCAGGTAAAGGCTCCACCCACTATTATCCCCCTGTCAACAGGGCAAGTCTTTACAAATATACAGTGGGAGCGCCAGGACAGACTGTGTTAACCACTGGAGCACTGATACAGTAGTCATTGTGTGTTATTATAAGTATTTACATAACTATTTATCTTTAAAAATCTATAGTGGGAGCGCCAGGATACCCCGTGTTAACCACTGGAGCACTGATACCGACTACAGTAGACATTCTGTGTTTTCTTAGCACCTCCATAACTATTTGTTAAAAGTAATATAAGTCTAAAGTCCTCGGATACTGATATATATTGGCAAATCACGTAAATTTTAGGTCACTTTCAGTTGTGTTTCACGGTAGCGAGAAACAACTTCAAATTGAGCACCTCAGAGTTCCAGGGGTTAATGGTATAGTAGACTGCACTGTGGTGGTAAGCCAATTATCTGCTTAAGTAAGCACCAGTTACAAGCAGATACTGCCTTTTTCTCCCAGAACAGGTACGTATAATCAATTGTAAAACCCTGATTATTCGTTTGCAATGTTATCGTCATCACATGTACAGGAATTATCGGAGAATTACTGTCTACAAACTTGTCACAGCTACTGATTCTGGCACAGACAAACATGATTCAATAGATCCTACCGGAGAAAACGTATTCGCCATAGATACTGATTCTAACACAGAACAACACGATTCAATAGATTCTACCAGAGAAAACGTATTCGCCATAGCTACTGATTCTAACACAGACCAATACGATTCAATGGATTCTACCAGAGAAAACGTATTCGCCATAGCTACTGATTCTAACACAGACCAACACGAATCAATGGATTCTACCAGAGAAAACCCATTCGCCATAGCTACTGATTCTAACACAGACCAACACGATTCAATGGATTCTACCAGAGAAAACGTATTCGCCATAGCTACTGATTCTAACACAGACCAACACGATTCAATGGATTCTACCAGAGAAAACGTATTCGCCATAGCTACTGATTCTAACACAGATCAACACGATTCAATGAATTATATCAGAGAAAACGTATTCACCATCAACGTAGAATATGTAAGTACATCCAGTAATAATACAATAATTAGTCACTGACTAACCTAATTAGGCTAAACGATGTTAATTACCAGCATCACATACAAAAATACTGTTTATCTTTTCTATTAAAAAGAATGCAATGTTTCACAGGACGCAGTGACGAGTAGTGGAACAGAAGAAAATGGTAACTGACTTATAGTTTTGATTTGGTACCTGGCTAATAATTTGATTGAACGCTACTATTACTACTGCTTCTACTACTACTACTACTGCTACTACTACAACTACTACTACTACTACTACTACTACTACTACTACTACTAATACTACTACTACTATTACTACTACTACTACTACTACTACTACTACTACTACTACTACTACCACTACTACTACCACCGCCACCGTCATCGCCACCACCGTCATCGCCACCACCACCACCACCACCTTTGTTTTGTTATATTAATAGTGCAACAACTGATATAATCCCAAGTATTCATGGAACATATCAATTGGAAATGACGGTTGGTAGTGTGATAACAATCAAATTGTCTTAATTGTCGTACTGTAACCTAGCTATAGCAAAACGCTCACTCGTAAAGCTTGAGTATTTATCTGAGCCGCCGTGGCTGAGGGGTTGCGTGCTCGGCTGCAGACCGCCAGGGCAGGAATTTTCGCATCCTGTGTCATCTCATTCATCTCACCATCCCCAGGAGGTGTTCCAGAACGCCGTTCATTCATTTGCAAAAAAAGAGGAGGGAAATAAAGAAGAGAAGCAGAAATAAGGAGAAGGTACTACTACTACTACTACTACTACTACTACTACTACTACTACTACTACTACTACTACTACCACTACTACTACTACTACTACTACTAGTACTACTACTACTACTATTACTACTACTACCACTACTACTACTACTACTACTACTACTACTACTACTACTACTACTACTACTACTACTGCTGCTGCTACTGCTACTGCTACTGTCAATATTACTTCTATTACTTATTCTAGGCTTATATAACCTTTTATAACGTTTTTACAGATGTTTCTTCGAAAAACGGTGCGGACTGTCAGCTGTCCTGCTCGTACATGAAGCAAAATGCTTGGGACAGTGAGTAAATATATCATTGCATTCCTGGTATTCGTTCAACTAAGAAAATATTATCTTAACTTTCAGTCATTTATCATTGAAAAGTTAGGGTGATTATGGCTTTTTTAATGAAACTAGTCCCTGGCTCTGTAAATATATAGATGATAAAAACACAAGATGTTGAAAAGTGTATTTCCCATAACAGAAACATTTTGGTCTTGGCCTATTTGGTCTTCTTCTGTCGAATAGTGGTATACACTGTCCACGTATTGGTAGCTGGTGCCTGCCCATTGCATTATTGTCTAGCCAGTATGCAGTTTTGCCGGAGTGGAATCGAGACAGCACATAAACTACGTGAGAATAAGTATTGTGGTTGCAAAAGGGGTAATACATATCAAGCTACTGAATGTGTAGCTTATTATAGGTAAAATATTGAATGATTCAATAAATGAAAATAATCTAGAAAAACATAACGTACACATTTACAAAATGTGATCAAATATATACTGGATGACCTCACGCACAGTGACCGGCGCCCAATATCGGTTCAAGGTTGTGCAAAATTTAAAAAAAAAATAGTTTGCCTCCTCACTAATTCTCTGGTGTGAGAAAGGCGTCGATGCGACGGGGCACGGAGAAAAATATTTATTCTGGGGGAACAGTGTTCTTCAGGTATTGTATGATCATCATGGTAGACTAATATAATGGTGTGAGCGGAAGTCCCTGGTCACTGTGCATCAATATAGGCGTCGACCAAGGGACATTTGACGCGACGCGATCCGAGGTGCTGCGACTATAATGTTAATATAGGAATCGACCAAGGGACATTTGACGCGACGCGATCTGAGGCGATGCGACTATAATGTTAATATAGGAATCGACCAAAGGAAATTTAATGCAACGGGATCCGAGGTGCTGCGACTATGATATTAATATAGGAGTCGACCAAGGGACATTTGACGCGACGTGATCCGAGGCGATGCGACTATAATGTTAACATAGGAGCCGACCAAGGGACATTTGACGCGACGCGACGCGATCCGAGGTGCTGCAACTATAATGTTAATATAGGAGTCGACCAAGGGACATTTGACGCGACGATATCCGAGGCGATGCGACTATAATATCAATATAGGAGCCGACCAAGGGACATTTGACGCGACGCGATCCGAGGTGCTGCGACTATAATATTAATATAAGAGTCGACCAAGGGACATTTGACGCGACGATATCCGAGGCGATGCGACTATAATGTTAATATAGGAGTCGAGCAAGGGAAATTTGATGCAACGGGATCCGAGGTGCTGCAACTATAATGTTAATATAGGAGTCGACCAAGGGAAATTTGATGCAACGGGATCCGAGGTGCTGCGACTATAATATTAATATAGGAGTCGACCAAGGGACATTTGACGCCACGGGATCCGAGGTGCTGCGACTATAATATTAATATAGGAGTCGACCAAGGGACATTTGATGCCACGGGATCCGAGGTGCTGCGACTATAATGTTAATATAGGAATCGACCAAGGGACATTTGACGCGACGATATCTGAGGCGATGCGACTATAATGTTAATATAGGAGTCGACCAAGAGACATTTGATGCCACGGGATCCGAGGTGCTGCGACTATAATATTAATATAAGAGTCGACCAAGGGACATTTGATGCCACGGGATCCGAGGTGCTGCAACTATAATGTTAATATAGGAGTCGACCAAGGGAAATTTGATGCAACGGGATCCGAGGTGCTGCGACTATAATATTAATATAGGAGTCGACCAAGGGACATTTGACGCCACGGGATCTGAGGTGCTGCGACTATAATATTAATATAGGAGTCGACCAAGGGACATTTGATGCCACGGGATCCGAGGTGCTGCGACTATAATATTAATATAGGAGTCGACCAAGGGACAGTTGATGCCACGGGATCCGAGGTGCTAAGACTATAATATTAATATAGGAGTCGACCAAGGGACAGTTGACGCGACGCGATCCGAGGTGCTGCAACTATAATGATAATGTATCTGTGTACTACAGTTCAATCCACGGTAGAGGTTTCATCAAAATTAAATCTAGCTTTTTGCTTAATTCCAAGTCAATTATCAAGCAATTATAATGTAATTTGGCAATTTTGTATTGTACCATAATTACTGTATTTTTGTTTGTTTGCAGTCATAATCATGATAACACATTTTATTGTTCTTGTGCTGGCAATATCTAACCTTACTGTAGGTAAGTAACCTACATGATTTACTGCTATGGAAAACCAATTGCACATTATATTAATTACACAGCTATAGTTGGTAAATTTGTCTATGATGCTATATTCATTTCCAAGTTGGCATATGTATCGAATAACCGATTTATCTCTGTGTATTGCTTTATTAAGGCAATAATATTAAGCCAGAGCTGAAAGATAATAAATTATATCAATTTTTAAATTTCAATGTTGATTTAGGCGGGGGCCCTAAGGTAGTGGTTTGCACCGCTGCCTTTCACGCAAGAGTTTAGGGTTCGGTTCCAAGTCTCGGTGGTTTGAAAGAAACAAAAACTGTTTCTTCCCCATCCACGTGTGAAAGTCAGTATTGTTGGGAGCCTCCGTGACCGAGAGGTAGCGTGCTCGGCCTTAGACCGCCAGGGATCCAATTTTGAATCCTGTGTCTGGAGGACGGTGTCATCTCAATCATCTCACCATCCTCAGGAGGTTCTCCTGGCCCAGTTTAGACTATATGTGCACAAAGGTGGCCTATCGCCCGATTCATTTCATTTCATTTCAATGTTTATTTTCTAATTATATATCTCTAAACTTTTATGTTCTAAGGTGCTATCTATTATAATGATTGTCCACGATCATTATATGTTAGGGCCTACATGGTGATGATTGGAGGGATGGAGCTCTTTATGCTGGCTTTTTATCATATGAAACTTCATTGTGATTGTGGTGGTGTCTTATTGCTACACGTCTTCTTATCGTTTTTGATCTGCCTAGTCGCAGGTGAGACTTTAAAATATTCGAATGTTAACATGGTTGACATCCCCCCAAACACCACACGAAGTTGCTTTGATGTTGGGCCGTAGTGGTTGATTGTGGACCAGCATTAAGCACTATTGACTCAATGTATCGTATTTGCTGGGATTTACGTTACCCATGTTAGCTCGTAAAGAGGTGATTGAAAAAAATACCCAGTTGAAGTTGTGTTCCACTACATGGATCCACAACTTTACAATTTGGTACATTTTTATGAAATGCATTTATGCCAATTTTGCTAATTTATTGCATATTTTCCTTATACATTTGTGGCAGTGACACACTTACAAAATGGAAAAAAACACAGCTAGATGTGTGCCTAGGTTAGGTCGTCTTCTATGATCTCGAAAAATAGGGTACCACCAACAGGGTACCATCAAGCACTCAAAATGCTAAAAATATTGGTAATCAAGTTATTTTATAATGTACAATCTAAAATATTTGGTAATCTCTAATCAGGTTTTACATAACAGACATTTGCCTGATCAAAATATGGCCTGTGGCTAAATTAAATGGCCAACGTTAGATTGTAAAAGTCAAATTTGGTTGGCTGTTCAATGGCTACTTGGCAGCTGCCCAGGACTAACACTGTAAATAGTACTTTTTATAATATATTTCCTGTACATGTATTAAACCCCTTTACCCCTATCTACAAATTTGCTTAGAAAGTTACATAGGCCCCATTTGATTTGATTCACAAAAGAAAAATATAAAACAAACGGGACAACTTCACCCGAACCATTCTATGTAGATAAGCTGAATGAGAAAGGATCATATATTTGCGACAATAACCCGCTGAATTAATTTACCTAAATGTTTACTCACTCGAAGAACAGGCGTGATGTCCTCTTGGAATTGAATAATGTGTTGGTTATATACCCAGTTGTAATAATTGTCTGAGGCTAAGTTACCACTTTATCGCCATCCGATGAACTAGGCCTGGCGCTACCCCACTACTCGTGACATTTTGAATTATATGTGATTAACATGGTTGTTCTGATTTAAATTTATACTGATTATTATTCCGGATAAATTAATATTATTAACACAATCATTTTTATTGCCATGTGTTACTTTGTCTAATTCTTTTTTTTATCTGTGGCTGATGAAATAATATCCATTCAAATTTATATACACTTAGAGATAGTTTGTTAACTCCGAACCACATAAATATTTTATATAATTATCTGTTTATTACAATTGTATTTATGCCTTTTAGTCCGGTGCGGTATGTCATTTTGGCCATTTGTGTTGCCAAAATTGATTTTATTGTTTTTATGGCTTCATTAGGGGTCAAATAAGCCAAAAATCTTGGGGTTCAATTTTTCCCGCCCCTCAACCTCGTTCTATGGCACATTCAAAATGGCCGCCATCGAAATCACATATTTAGCCATAACTTGGCCTCTAGCAAAGCTAGAGTCACGATTTTGATGTCTATACCCATGTTTTTGGGTATGAGGAATCCAATAGTGCCCATACAAAATGTGTATGTCTTGTAGAGGTTAGGAAATAAATATAAAACACATTTTTCATGCGTTCTCGGTCATTTTTTGTCGCAAATATGAAAAAACTCAAATTTTCAAATAATTATTTTGGAAGCGTTATTTAGTATGTATTATAATATAAACAGCGCATTGCTGTTTTCTGAATGGTAGATGTTTCGTTGATGGACCCTAAATATTCTACCAAGAAGGCGTACAAGTGATAGCGTAGAAACGTGCAGATTACAACAAGCATTTTGTCTTTTGCAAAAAAGTACACACTTTTTTGAGAAGTAGATAGGAGGGATGAAGGTCCGATCAAAATTAAAAAAAAAATACAAAATGAATACAAAATTGTGAGCAAATTGTGCGTTTCATGTGCTGTCAAACAAATGATCAGAATCAATCATCATGATCATTGCGATTGTGATCCATCCCATCAGCAAAATTATTGGATTTTCAGATTTGTTTCTTTAACTCTTCCATTAACGACCCCTGATAAAACTACCCCCAGAAACCGACTTCTTTATTAAGGAGGACCCCTGAAGTTACTCTGGTTCCCAGAGCCACACTACGTGGCATGGCCGAGCTTCATGTAGCCTCTGGTATGCCCAATTGGCGAATGTTTGTGACTTGTTGCTATTTTTAGATGAAAATAGGGTAATCCCCGAATTCAGACATTTTTGAAAGGTCACTTCCCGGGATGAAGAGTTGTTCACATTATTGTATTTCCCCTCTGACGCATTTCCTATGACTTGACCCAGAAAATTATTCACTGGCCTCAATAGCACAGGCTTGATGGTCACGTGACTAACCTTGGCCAATACCCGGCCATAAATGAAATTGGCCGGGATCGCCAGGCAACCCTGAAGTAGTCTCTGGGCACAACACAGATTACAGCTATGCGCATGCGCACATCACACAAATTGAAAATACAAGAAAACATTGCGTCCATGTCACTGACCATTCTGGTTGTTGATTTTCAACCATGCATGTAATGAAATATCTCCATTGTAATAATGCATGTACACATGTGTATTTCGCATAAATGCGAAATTGGTAAAGGAAGGTAGTTTTCGCATAAATGCGAAATTGGTAAAGGAAGAGATAAAATTCTTAAACGATGCACAAGAAAAAATAAAATAGGGGATTTTTATTCATCACAGCCCATGAGAGATATCCCCGTTTGAATTTCAGTCATAATTTGACATATTCTCCGATATGCAGGGGCTATTCTGAGATCAACAATTTCATGAAACAATTAATTTAAATGCTGCCAGTTAAATCTCCGCGTCAAGGCAATATTCTAATGAGATGCAAAGCGAGTATTACCAATTAATATATAAATCTGTAACCTAACAAGGATGCCCGGCCGTGCAATGATTACAGTCTCTGTATCGCGTATACCTACAAACTCTGTTATTGTGGAATAGATTGGAGGAGGACGGGGACATTTAAGCAGATTACAACAAGCATTTAATGGCTTGATTCATTGAAAAGACAATGAGGTTGAGGTTCAAATTTAGTGATTTTGATTTATATATTAACATATTGACAATTTTTAAATTTCAAAGTGGCCGACTGTCGTTCACAATGACACAAGCCACACTAAATGGTTTGCTTGTTATATACCCCACTGTTGCATTTGTACAGGAGTCGTCTGCAACGCTGAGCATTTTAACTATATCTGGTACTATGGCAGTCTTATTTGCATCAATATTTGTTGAGCTCAACAACAACCCTTGGTGCAGGTGAACTAAGACATCTGACAGGAATGAACATGCTATATTTCACTTCCCACACATTTTGTTATAATGGTGGGAGGTTTGGCCATCTGATAAAGCAGGTCTTGTCTCCCATTGACATGTGGTTGGCTCTCATAAGGTGTAGCTCATGTAGGTGAACATCTCCCATTCTAGATTTTTAGACAAGAATAGTTGCCACCGTGAAACTGGAATTATCATTAGCTGATTAAGCCAGAGGATTAGTACACTTGACATGCAAAATTCGTCCATGCTTCCAAGGCTTTCGATGTACAAATTTATAGAGGGAGAGGCAGCGCATCGATAGAATATCGGACTGCCACGTCATTCATGCACGCATCCCGGGTTTGAACCGTGCTGATCTTGCAGGGTCTTTCAGAGAAATATCCTTGTCTATTCCCCCTCAATGTGATTCTCAATGTGCTATTTAAAATAACAATATATGTGGATATAATCTGTTTACGTGTGAAGCTAATGTTACTTTCACAGACCAGTTAAGAGATATTACACAAGATGTTTCATCATCACAGAAACCAACCAACTTTCAAGAGGTACACTTGAATGCCTTTTCATATGTGTGCTCAATAGATAGATATGTTATCTAGCAAAAAGTGGTAAAGATATTTGATCATCTGCGATAAGCCCATGTACAAAGCTTTCAAAAAATCTATTTCAAGTAGAATTATGCAACAATTTTCGACAAAGTTACTGAACAATAATAAAACTGATTTGCAACAAAGTAAAATCTTCCACCGACGGTGAATGGACATAGCACTGCTTCAAATAGCAGTTGTGTATAGCATTGTGGCATTACAAAAAATATTACTTTTGGACTACTCTGTTGCAGTACATATCTGATCTAATTATGCTTCAAATCACCAATTAGGCCTACCCAGTTAATGCATCAGTATAAGATTCAGCATTTGTCAGTATTTGACTAGAATATATTATTTTGTTCAAATCACACCAGTTGAAGAATGCCGCTCCTGTTAGTGTATCCTGTGCAGAAAGAAAGTGAATTCACCTGTCCTGGAGAAATTAGTACAAGCTCAACTTATTAGAGTTTTAGACACACGACCTCTGGTCACGATAAGGCGTTCTAGAGTATGATCCCATGAGTAGTAGTAACCCAGAGAGAGAGACATCATTAACCATAGTCCCCAGTGCTGACTCCACCAAATGATAGGCTTTTGTCATGAAGCATCCCTTGTGTAATTACTCACACGTGATCCGTGGACTGCCAATAAAGCGGTCCTAAATCTAGGCCTATTATTGGGACATCTTACAAAATTCTGACTTTACGAGCTACTCTTATGGTTTGATAATTGTGTCACTTGCATTAATCTGCAGAAATCTCAACTCAACGGGAACCAGTTCTAAACAACTTGGTTTGGATGACAATGTACATACATAGTACTTAGTAAAAGTGTTCATCAGTTTTTTCAGCAATCTTGACTTCTGCCTTTCTAGAATGACTTCTTGTAGGTGATCTAAATTTTCAACCACTTGATGTTGTGTCTCGCGGGCATTATCACTTTTTTACCGAATAACAACATATGTATCTACTACTGAGCATACAATATGCAAACACATTCAAGTGTATCTGTTAACATGACTGGGTAGGTTCAAAATATATTATGTTTTCTGTTCTCTCATTATGAAACATCAGTTGTAATATTTCTTAATTTAATGATCTGTGGTACGCTACAAGGCGTCTCATGTAAACAGACTATCTTTGATTATGTTGTCCAGCTGAAAAAATTTCGCGTTACCCTTTTCCTGTACTTAGATTGGAACTGATTTACTGATGCCTAACGAAACATCTTTGTGGTTGTGAGTTGCTTGTTTCTTTCGCATAAGAAAATGAACCAAGCCATTGAATGTTTGCTGAGATCCTCTAAGGTAATGGCCCTGCCCGTCCAATTATGGCTGGAATCTATACTCTGATATCTCTCATAGGCTGTGGTGAATTAAAAGTTCCCCTTTTATTTGTAATTGTGCATCATTTATGGATTTAAGAAAAACAAGATCTAAAAATCGAATAATTTGATGGGTGGGATGCTCCATAATTACCCACCAAGATTAATTCTGGTCATTTGATTAGGAAATATGAAACATTGCTGAAACGCACAACTTGCGCACAATGTGTGCTAATGTTATTTTATTTCTAATAACATTGAAATAAAATAAATGCATCAAACATCGCAATTGAAATTGTTCAGTTTTTACAATCGCTTTACGTCACTTTGGTCAACTATTTGGGGTCCATTAACGGAACACTCATCATTCAGAAACCATCAACAATGTACTGTTTATCATAATACACATTAACCAACGCTCAATGTTTGAATTTTAGTTTTTTTCGAATTTTTCGAACATATCGCACCAGACTATTTCTTTGTTACTAAAGTTGTATCATCGGAAATATAATAAACTATAACATATTCTTAGAATTATGGTGATCGTTCACACAGATTAAAAACCATAATGGACAGAGTATTGCACGCTGTGGTACACCAGTATAATGTTGTTGTTGTATAATTTTTTTGTTCACATTAATAATGTTTACATATTGCGTTCAGTTTTTAAAGGAACTTTTCAGTAAGCCATTCTGGTTAATCCATCTTGTTTTTATTCACGACAGTAACTGATGTGCTTGCATAATAATATGTACTTACAGATTCTGTGACGTTGTACCCCATGATGGGAGACTACCAATCCACGGATTCTACAGCTGACGACTACTGTCACCACGGAGTATATGTTTATGCATTCGTTTCTTTAATAATAAGAACTATTTTAGTAGCAATAATTCCATGTCTATTGGGGATGAATCTATGTACCTCCTCGCTTTAGTTTGGTAATACAATTAATTCCAAATATACATGACGAGAATGAACGAGAAAGCCACATAATATTCAACAAGAGACATTTTTCAAAATAAATAGTCATATCCGCCTAACCCATTTGTGTACTTTTGTGCTTAATATGTTTTTCCACTACATTTGTTTTGGGATTCTATTTGCTCACATTTACATTTCTAAATTGTCAGGCTAAGATTATAAGAGAACAATTCAATTGGGCACATGTCAAACATTTATACGATAGTTTTTGGTCTAATTCGACATATAATAGTTTATTTGTATTACAATGTTTTTTTAAACTCCAGCACTTGATAGATTATGCTAGTTTTCATTTGTGCTATATATTATGAGCCAGCGTTGTACATCTCAGTATCTGGTCTTGTGTTAGCTAGAAAAATGTCTACTTTTAATTTGCAGACTTCAAGTTGTTTCCAATATTTTTCTTTAAAAATTACAGTAATCAATATTTATGCATTATCAGTTTATTTTAAGTTGTGTATCTTATGTTGAACCCTCACAGTGCGGGGATTGTCTATATACGTCAGAATCTGACGTCTGTAGATAAAGCCGATCCCCGCGTTGAAGGAATTAAAATATTTATAATGACCGCAGACCCATGACAAAGGTATTCAAATGAACCGGAAAGAACTAACTAAGACATTTATGAAGGTTTCAAGATGAAATTAATCGGGCTTTAGGATGATGAGATGAATGACATGACACTGTCCTCCAGACACATGATGCGAAATTCGAGCCTTGGCGGTCTGAGGCCGATCACGCTACCTCTCGGTCACAGAGGCTCCCCACAATACTTAGTTTCACACGTGGATGGGGAAGAAACATTTTGTTTTTTTTCAAACCGGCGAGACCTGAAACCTAACCCCAAACTTGCAGCGGTGTTAACCACTACCCTAGGGCCCCCGCTCATGACGGTTTCAAATTGAATAATCTCTTTAGTCTTCAATCTTCATACAAAAATAATTCAGCGCTGTAAGGGTTAATAGGTGCATCTTCCTCTATCTCTAGTCTAAACCCAGCGAAACTTACGTTATAATTTATTCCCAGCGAAAATGGTTTTAACTCTCCCAACTCTGACATATATCTGTATTAATAATAAACTTATGTTATGATTCTTCCCCCGCGACACTGGTTCTAACCCTCCCAACCTTGACAATATCTGTATTAATAATAAACTTACGTTATGATTTATCCCCCGTGAAACTGGTTTTAACCGACCCAACCCTGACATATATCTGTATTATTAATCGAGACCAAAGGGTTTTTATAAATTTATAATTATAATCATAACAAATTTAGCTCTTTTAATTCTCTCAGCCCGTGTATCGTTCATAGACGTCAGAATCTGGCGTCCTCAGCGCTGAAAGGGTTAAAACAAATTAATTCCACACACTATGATCGTATTTCATTTTCCCTTCACACAAAACACGGGTACTGGGATGATTGTTAGTAGTAGTACTTTTTTCCCCCATCCGGGGAGGGTCATCAGGGATCTGTTCCGTCAGTTGCATGCTGTATGGCATGGTACAGAAGCACTAGTCTACAGCAGTCATCCAAGGGAAGCTGCAGCCTCCTCGTATCTGGCAAAAAACTTAGGGTTGGATTGCCAGTTGCGTACCCTGGTTCCTCCGCTCAACTGCGGTGCTAATGCAGCTCTAGCATCAGTGATGGCGCTGGTGTAGGCTGTGGTAGCCTTAAATAACCGACAAATAGCGTGTTTGACATGAGGTCTCTCACGTGGGATGAATGGAGTAGCCCAGAAGGAGTTATCCTTCCTATTGTTACTCTGGGGACTATCCGAACCGAAGATAGCCGAGCTGCGTGAAATGCCACGGAGTTTCAGCATTAAATTGTACAGCGAAACCCAAGTCTCCGGCCGTCTGGGAATATATGGGAGTAGATCCTCTAGACGTGCCAAGAACCCCTTATTGGGCGAGCGAAGGAAAACGCTCTCAATAACCCACCATGCCCTATAACCCCCACCCTCACATCATCATCTGTACATCATTTCATCTCATCAATTGACAACGACGTTTTTATCGTATTACAATGTCACTTAAAATACCTTTTGTGCTGAAAAGTGACGCAAAGCAATGATTTACTACTACTACTACACACAAAACACGTGCCATTGGATGGGTTCCCAATCAGTTATTAACCTTGATTTTGCGCGGACATGTTCTAACTGGAAAATCGCGACAAGAGCACATGCTTTGTGCAAAGGGTGTTCTCCTGAGAAAGGGATATTTTTCTGGGAAAGGGATATCCTTATGGGAAATGGATGTTCTTCTGAGAAAGGGATGTTTATCCTGAGGAAGGGATGTTCTTGTGGGAAAGGAATATTCTCCTGAGAAAGAGATGTTTTTACTGAGACAATGTGTTGGACGGCGACAAGACACGATGTGTGGCGATCTATTTACGACAGCAAAGCTAGTCGTGTCAAGGTGACAGACGACGAACTAGCGAGATTTGATATAAATATTCAGCGATGACAGACACCATATTAACAAGATGTGATCATTTTGGATCCATAAACACTGGGAGATCTCCTGTTTTGGCCGATCCTGTTGTCAGATTACAAGGTCATAACTGATCCTGTACGAGACATTGACCCACTACAGATAAAATCAATCACAGTTTTATCTGACATCCAGTTCACATTCCAAAGCATATATCATGCATCCGATCCAATAAATATGACTAAATAAATAATCATTTTTTTATTACGTGTCTTGTTACGTTTTCCACAGGCGACTAAACACAAATAGCAGCCCTCATATTTCTAAACGGCGGTGACATGCAACAAAACACAAATAGCAGCCCTCAGCCGGGTGATGCTATCCACCACAAGTGAACGGTCTGAACGGCGGCGACAGGCAACAAAACACAAATAGCAGCCCTCAGCTGGGTGATGCTATCTACCACAAGTGACTGGTCTGAACAGCGGCGACAGGTGACAAAACACAAAAAGCAGCCCTCAGCTGGGTGATGCTATCTACCACAAGTGACTGGTCTGAACAGCGGCGACAGGTGACAAAACACAAAAAGCAGCCCTCAGCTGGGTGATGCTATCTACCACAAGTGAACGGTCTGAACGGCGGTGACAGGCAACAAAACACAAATAGCAGCCCTCAGCTGAGTGATGCTATCCACCGGCACAGCAAGTGACTGTTCTGACCGGCGGCGACAGGCAACAAAACACAAATAGCAGCCCTATGGGTGATGATATCTACACTATTTCCGATTATATCGGCAAAGACTATGAACGTTTTGCATGACTTCATGAAAATCGGTTGATGATTGATTGACCAATCACCAAAACTGCGATACAAAAACACCTTTTTAAATATTGGAATTGATTGGGCTGGCGAAGGTATTTTTTATTTAATCATGATGACATCAAATAATGATTTTCTGTTCAGGATCGCAGATAATAACTAGTTTATTCGTGAGGACTGCCAAAACGGGTTAATAGCCCACTGGACACACGACGTTATTGCGACGTTGAATCAACGTCGTAACAACGTCGTGTTGCCATAGGGCAGCCATATAGGTATTTATTATTACGTGTATTATGTCTCGTAAGTGATGTACAGCTCTGTCATGCAAAGGCAAACAGCAGTAACTGCTCCCTTGAAGAGTGAACAGTTACTGCTCTCTGACTTTACCTGCCTCAACCATGTCAGGGACATCACCAATAGTCGTATTTATAAGTGATGACTTTACCTGCCTCCACCATGTCTGGGATATCAGCAATAGTCGTACTTATAAGTGATGACTCTACCTGCCTCCACCATGTCTGGGATATCAGCAATAGTCGTACTTATAAGTGATGACTTTACCTGCCTCAACCATGTCAGGGACATCAGCAATAGTCGTACTTATAAGTGATGACTCTACCTGCCTCCACCATGTCTGGGATATCAGCAATAGTCGTACTTATAAGTGATGACTTTATCTGCCTCCACCATGTCTGGGATATCAGCAATAGTCGTACTTATACATCATAACTTTTCCTGCCGCCACCATGTCTCCACCATGACTCATACCTGCCTCCACCAACTCTGGGACATCAGCAATAGTTGTACTTATAAGTGATGACTTTACCTGCCTCCACCATTTTTGGGACGTCATCAATAGTCGTACTTATAAGAGATGACTTTACCTGCATCCGCCATGTCTGGGACCTGCACAATAGTCGTACTCATAAGTGATGACTTTACCTGCATCCGCCATGTCTGGGACATCAGCAATAGTCGTACTTATAAGTGATGACTCTACCTGCCTCCACCATGTCTGGGATATCAGCAATAGTTGTACTTATAAGTGATGACTTTACCTGCCTCCACCATGTCTGGGATATCAGCAATAGTCGTACTTATACATCATAACTTTTCCTGCCGCCACCATGTCTCCACCATGACTCATACCTGCCTCCACCAACTCTGGGACATCAGCAATAGCTGTACTTATAAGTGATGTCTTTACCTGCCTCCACCATTTTTGGGACGTCATCAATAGTCGTACTTATAAGAGATAACTTTACCTGCATCCGCCATGTCTGGGACATCAGCAATAGTCGTACTTATAAGTGATGACTTTACCTGCCTCCACCATGTATGGGGACCGCCAGGGCTCGAATTTCGAATCCTGTGTCTGGAGGACAGTGTCATCTCAATCTTCTCACCATCCTCAGGAGGTTCTCTTGGCCCAGTTTAGCCTATATGTGCACAAAAGTGGCCTAAAGCCCGATTCATTTCATTTTTTTACCATGTACGGGACCTGAGCAATAGTCGTACTTATAAGTGATGAATTTACCTGCCTCCACCATGACTGGGATCTCAGTAATAGTCGTACTTATAAGTGATGTACAACTGACACCTAGTCGTACTTATAAGTAAAGTACAACTGACACCTGGCAACAATCACCTAACATCAGGAAGCTATTTTAACAGGAACAGCTAAATGTGATCACTAACATTATAAAACAGTCCGTGTGCGAGCATGCGAAGGGAAGATGTATGTATGTATAAATGTCACAGCAACACAACAATGTCAGGGAGTGTTATTTATACCTTAATAATATTAGATCAACGTTCATTGAATATTGAGACATCGTCACAGACGGTGTCCCGATAGGCTACTGAAGCAACATTGGTAGAGCTTTCAGCTTAGGTGTCAATGTCACTGCTTTTCCTTTTTTTTACTTAGAAATCTCTCTATCCAGCTTCAATTCACTGTACCTATTTCTGCAATTCTTATGCCATTTGGTTTGATTATCAACAAGTGTTGGAGCTATTCCTTTATCCTCGTCCAATAACGTCACATTCAATGACATTGGTAGAGCTCAACACAGCAAACAAGACACGTTGAAACAATGATGTTTTAATGTTGGGCCAGCATCGCAGACGTTGGGCCAACATTACAGCTTGATTGTGTCAACGTGTCGTGTTTGCTGAGAAATAATGTAGGCCTAGTTATTAATGAGAAATTCTTTTTGCAGGATAAATACTTGCTGTAAAATATTTGTATTTATTTTAAAGTTGGTCGAATATATACAAATAAGCCAAAAGGCAGTTACTGCCTTCTTGCCCATCAATGCTAAAAATGGTGCCCATTTTGGATTGCACAATTTTTTATCATAAATTTATTAAATAGATTTATTCTAAGGTGAATTTCGATCAAACAAAGTGTGGGTATTACAGCAGATAACAACATTGTGTTAATAATCATTAAAATATCATTATTTTTTATTGAATTGGTAGCTATCTTGAAAATAGCGGCCATCTTTGATTCCACCATTTACATTATTTGTCTACATGTATTTGTATGTGTCCCTGTGCAGCATAAACTTTAAATACAATCAATTTGAAATTATTTTTTATTGATCACAGTCAAATTTAGTGATTTTTTTTTAATTTGGCCGCCATCTTGAAATGACGGCCATCTAGGATTTGTTCAACTTGGGGCCATAGCTAATTTCAAAGAGTATCATCTCAGCTAACTATCTGGAAATGTTGGTGCTTTTATCACTAACTGAGACTTTCTTCTGATTATCGCCACAAGTCTGCTGGACTATAGGAAACTGCCTTCTGAGGTGAATGGATTGTAGCGACGCCCACATCATTATCGAAGAATCCCGCTGTGGTGAAATAATCAGCTAAAAATGGGTGACACATTTATTTAATTACTCAAATTATGTGACGTGCATAAAATTCTTTTAAATTGTATTTGTTTTTGGAGGTGTTCAGAAATATTGAAAATATTGCCTACTGTTTTTTATTAGCCGATTAAGATGATTAAATTTCAGTTATCGGGAATAAAGTCAAATTGCAAATGTTTGGTCTCAGATTAAAGAAATGTGAACAATTTTACCCCACTTGAAGTTGTGGGTCGCGGTAGCGAGACACAACTTCAAGTGGCTTAATATGTAAAATAAATAAACCAAGCGGGATAATGGTTAGCACTATGGGAAAAGATCAATGTGGTAATTTGTGATGTGAGACATTTAAAAACACCTCCATGACGTCATCCACTGTTCAGCCAATCACGTCACGCGTTACAGGCATCTGTCATGGCGGATAAAAAGCTTGGTAAGTATCTGTCCAAATAACCCGTTTCCCCTTGAAATCTCTCTGAACGCCCGGACCAAATAAGCATGAAATAGACCCATAGACAATATAGTAAGTTTTATTTATGTGTATTTATCACAGGAAGCGGCCAAAATACATGTACAATCCAATTATCTTCCTCTATAATCCACGTTAATTCCGTGGCCAAATGGACATGAACTTCGTTTTTTCTCCGTCTATTTATTATTTTCAGGTCATTTCAACAAACCGCCATTTTTATCAGAGGATACATTAGTGATGCTGATCACTCAGCACTCAGACCTGATACTAATTTATTATCAACCTCCACTTAATCCTTTCAACGCTGAAATCATCGCATAAACAGTGGAGACCAACGTGTTTTTTAATGTGAAATCATCATAAATGTGGTAGTTAGCTCTTACCGCTTCATTTGAATACCCATGTTACGTGGCTATGGACATCATAAAATAGTTAACCCTTGTAGCGCGGTTATCGACTTTAGACGTCTAAAGTCGATCCCCGCGCTTACTATATCCTCCTTAACTCTCTTTAGCCCTTCTACTAGCCCTTCTACTAGCTCCCCAGAAATATATACTCTCACTGACCTCAAGATATGAAGAATGTTGCATCAATTAATATGTCCAAGGCGCATCAATCTTAACATGTTCAAGGCACATACTTTTTATGAAGTACCCGAGTATAATATGTGAAATTAGGATCAGCGGGACTTGGCTGTGATGGGTGCTACCTGTTAGAACTTAATAAATTGAATTTTATTCAAAATATGCTGTATACATATTATTCAATATTTATGCCGTATACATATTAATCAAGATATGCTGTATACATACCGTATTATTCAAGATATCCCGTCTGTCATGCATATTATTCAATATATTCCGCATTTAAATATGTAGGCCATACAGAAGGAACTGTACAGTAAGCACTTGCTCAATGCTAGATCAATGTATAATTAGTAGGCCTAGCATTTCTAGGTGCTTGGCCAAACACCTAGAAATGTTAGTTAGGCTAACTTAGTAATTCAAAATTCAGCTGTTGAATGCATACTAACAAAACTTGTACAATGTCAGACCTGTATTATTACGTTTAAGTGATGTTGAATTGATAGCTTGCATATGTGTTACATTATAATAGTGTACCTTATATCTAATATCTGTGATGTCCTTGTCAAATAAAAGTGTATTTAACACCTACATGACGACTACGACATGTGGCGTAATTATGTTATTAGCTTCAACAGGAGTGAAATAATTGAGCTTCAGTCCACAAAACAACCCCTCCCCCAAGGACCAAATAGTTAAACACCTTCACCCTCTCACCTGTGAACACCACCATAGTCGTTTTTATTATCAAACACCTTCACCCTCTCACCTGTGAGCACCACCATAGTCGTTTTTATTATTAAACACCTTCAACCTCTCACCTGTGAACACCACTATAATCGTTTTTATTACTAAACACCTTCACCCTCTCACCTGTGAACACCACCATAGTCGTTTTTATTATTAAAACACCTTCAACCTCCCACCTGTGAACACCACTATAGTCGTTTTTATTATTAAACACCTTCAACCTATCACCTGTGAACACCACCATAGTCGTTTTTATTATTAAACACCTTCAACCTCTCACCTGTGAACACCACCATAGTCGTTTTTATTATTAAACACCTTCACCCCTCACCTGTGAACACCACTATAGTCGTTTTTATTATTAAAACACCTTCACCCTCTCACCTGTGAACACCACCATAGTCGTTTTTATTATTAAACACCTTCACCCCTCACCTGTGAACACCACTATAGTCTTTTTTATTATTAAACACCTTCAACCTCTCACCTGTGAACACCACCATAGTCGTTTTTATTATTAAACACCTTCAACCTCTCACCTGTGAACACCACCATAGTCGTTTCTATTATTAAACACCTTCAACCTCTCACATGTGAGCACCACTATGGTCGTTTTTATTATTAAACACCTCAACCTCTCACCTGTGAACACCACCATAGTCGTTTTTATTATTAAAACACCTTCAACCTCTCACCTGTGAGCACCACTATGGTCGTTTTTATTATTAAAACACCTTCAATCTCTCACCTGTGAACACCACTATAGTCTTTTTTATTATCAAAACACCTTCACCCCCTCACCTGTGAACACCACCATAGTCGTTTTTATTATTAAACACCTTCAACCTCTCACCTGTGAACACCACTATAGTCGTTTTTATTATTAAACACCTTCAACCTCTCACCTGTGAACACCACCATAGTCGTTTTTATTATTAAACACCTTCACCCTCTCACCTGTGAACACCACCATAGTCGTTTTTATTATTAAACACCTTCACCCTCTCACCACTGAGCACCACTATGGTCGTTTTTATTATTAAACACCTCAACCTCTCACCACTGAGCACCACTATGGTCGTTTTTATTATTACACACCTTCAACCTCTCACCTGTGAACACCACTATGGTCGTTTTTATTATTAAACACCTTCACCCTCTCACCTGTGAACACCACCATGGTCGTTTTTATTATTAAACACCTTCAACCTCTCACCTGTGAACACCACCATAGTCGTTTTTATTATTAAACACCTTCAATCTCTTACCTGTGAACACCACCATAGTCTTTTTTATTATTAAACACCTTCACCTCTTACCTGTGAACACCACCATAGTCGTTTTTATTATTAAACACCTTCAACCTCTCCCCTGTGAACACCACTATAGTCGTTTTTATTATAAAACACCTTCAACCTCTCACCTGTGAACACCACTATGGTCGTTTTTATTATTAAAACACCTTCAACCTCTCACCTGTGAACACCACCATAGTCGTTTTTATTATTAAAACACCTTCAACCTCTCACCTGAGAACACCACCATAGTCGTTTTTATTATTAAACACCTTCACCCTCTCACCTGTGAACACCACTATAATCGTTTTTATTATTAAAACACCTTCAACCTCTCACCTGTGAACACCACCATAGTCGTTTTTATTAATAAACACCTTCACCCTCTCACCTGTGAACACCACCATAGTCGTTTTTATTATTAAACACCTTCAACCTCTCTCCTGTGAACACCACTATAGTCGTTTTTATTATTAAACACCTTCAACCTCTCACCTGTGAACACCGCCATAGTCGTTTTTATTATTAAACACCTTCAACCTCTCACCTGTGAACACCACTATAGTCGTTTTTATTATTAAACACCTTCAACCTCTCACCTGTGAACACCACCATAGTCGTTTTTATTATTAAACACCTTCAACCTCTCACCTGTGAGCACCACTATGGTCGTTTTTATTATTAAACACCTCAACCTCTCACCTGTGAACACCACCATAGTCGTTTTTATTATTAAAACACCTTCAACCTCTCACCTGTGAACACCACTATGGTCATTTTTATAATTAAAACACCTTCAACCTCTCACCTGTGAACACCACTATAGTCTTTTTTATTATTAAAACACCTTCACCCCCTCACCTGTGAACACCACCATAGTCGTTTTTATTATTAAACACCTTCAACCTCTCACCTGTGAACACCACTATAGTCGTTTTTATTATTAAACACCTTCACCCTCTCACCTGTGAACACCACCATAGTCGTTTTTATTATTAAACACCTTCACCCTCTCACCTGTGAACACCACCATAGTCGTTTTTATTATTAAACACCTTCACCCTCTCACCACTGAGCACCACTATGGTCGTTTTTATTATTAAACACCTCAACCTCTCACCACTGAGCATCACTATGGTCGTTTTTATTATTACACACCTTCAACCTCTCACCTGTGAACACCACCATAGTCGTTTTTATTATTAAACACCTTCAACCTCTCACCTGTGAACACCACTATGGTCGTTTTTATTATTAAACACCTTCACCCTCTCACCTGTGAACACCACCATAGTCGTTTTTATTATTAAACACCTTCAACCTCTCACCTGCGAACACCACTATAGTCGTTTTTATTATTAAACACCTTCAACCTCTCACCTGTGAACACCACCATAGTCGTTTTTATTATTAAACACCTTCAACCTCTCACCTGTGAACACCACTATAGTCGTTTTTATTATTAAACACCTTCAACCTCTCACCTGTGAACACCACCATAGTCGTTTTTATTATTAAACACCTTCAACCTCTCACCTGTGAGCACCACTATGGTCGTTTTTATTATTAAACACCTCAACCTCTCACCTGTGAACACCACCATAGTCGTTTTTATTATTAAAACACCTTCAACCTCTCACCTGTGAACACCACTAAGGTCGTTTTTATTATTAAAACACCTTCAACCTCTCACCTGTGAACACCACTATAGTCTTTTTTATTATTAAAACACCTTCACCCCCTCACCTGTGAACACCACCATAGTCGTTTTTATTATTAAACACCTTCAACCTCTCACCTGTGAACACCACTATAGTCGTTTTTATTATTAAACACCTTCAACCTCTCACCTGTGAACACCACCATAGTCGTTTTTATTATTAAACACCTTCACCCTCTCACCTGTGAACACCACCATAGTCGTTTTTATTATTAAACACCTTCACCCTCTCACCACTGAGCACCACTATGGTCGTTTTTATTATTAAACACCTCAACCTCTCACCACTGAGCACCACTATGGTCGTTTTTATTATTACACACCTTCAACCTCTCACCTGTGAACACCACCATAGTCGTTTTTATTATTAAACACCTTCAACCTCTCACCTGTGAACACCACTATGGTCGTTTTTATTATTAAACACCTTCACCCTCTCACCTGTGAACACCACCATAGTCGTTTTTATTATTAAACACCTTCAACCTCTCACCTGTGAACACCACCATAGTCGTTTTTATTATTAAACACCTTCAATCTCTTACTTGTGAACACCACCATAGTCGTTTTTATTATTAAACACCTTCAACCTCTCACCTGTGAACACCACCATAGTCGTTTTTATTATTAAACACCTTCAACCTCTCACCTGTGAACACCACTATAGTCGTTTTTATTATTAGACACCTTCAACCTCTCACCTGTGAACACCACCATAGTCGTTTTTATTATTAAACACCTTCAACCTCTCACCTGTGAACACCACTATGGTCGTTTTTATTATTAAACACCTTCAACCTCTCACCTGTGAACACCACCATAGTCGTTTTTATTATTAAACACCTTCAACCTCTCACCTGTGAACACCGCTATAGTCGTTTTTATTATTAAACACCTTCAACCTCTCACCTGTGAACACCACTATGGTCGTTTTTATTATTAAACACCTTCAACCTCTCACCTGTGAACACCACCATAGTCGTTTTTATTATTAAACACCTCAACCTCTCACCTGTGAACACCACCATAGTCGTTTTTATTATTAAAACACCTTCACCCTCTCACCTGTGAACACCACCATAGTCGTTTTTATTATTAAACACCTTCACCCTCTAACCTGTGAACACCATCATAGTCGTTTTTATTATTAAACATCTTCAACCTCTCACCTGTGAACACCACTATAGTCGTTTTTATTATTAAACACCTTCAACCTCTCACCTGTAAACACCACCATAGCCGTTTTTATTATTAAACACCTTCAACCTCTCACCTGTGAACACCACCATAGTCGTTTTTATTATTAAACACCTTCAACCTCTCACCTGTGAACACCACCATAGTCGTTTTTATTATTAAAACACCTTCACCCTCTCACCTGTGAACACCACCATAGTCGTTTTTATTATTAAACACCTTCACCCTCTAACCTGTGAACACCATCATAGTCGTTTTTATTATTAAACATCTTCAACCTCTCACCTGTGAACACCACTATAGTCGTTTTTATTATTAAACACCTTCAACCTCTCACCTGTGAACACCACCATAGTCGTTTTTATTATTAAACACCTTCAACCTCTCACCTGTAAACACCACCATAGTCGTTTTTATTATTAAACACCTTCAACCTCTCACCTGTGAACACCACCATAGTCGTTTTTATTATTAAACACCTTCAACCTCTCACCTGTGAGCACCACCATAGTCGTTTTTATTATTAAAACACCTCAACCTCTCACCTGTGAACACCACCATAATCGTTTTTATCATTAAACACCTTCAACCTCTCACCTGTGAACACCACTATAATCGTTTTTATTATTAAACACCTTCAACCTCTCACCTGTGAACACCACCATAGTCGTTTTTATTATTAAAACACTTTCACCCTCTCACCTGTGAACACCACCATAGTCGTTTTTATCATTAAACACCTTCAACCTCTCACCTGTGAACACCACTATAGTCGTTTTTATTATTAAACACCTTCAACCTCACACCTGTGAACACCACCATAATCGTTTTTATTATTAAACACCTTCAACCTCTCAACTGTGAACACCACCATAGTCGTTTTTATTATTAAACACCTTCAACCTCTCACCTGTGAACACCACCATAATCGTTTTTATTATTAAACACCTTCAACCTCTCACCTGTGAACACCACCATAGTCGTTTTTATTATTAAACACCTTCAACCTCTCACCTGTGAACACCACCATAATCGTTTTTATTATTAAACACCTTCAACCTCTCACCTGTGAACACCACTATAGTCGTTTTTATTATTAAACACCTTCAACCTCTCACCTGTGAACACCACCATAATCGTTTTTATTATTAAACACCTTCACCCTCTCACCTGTGAGCACCACCATAGTCGTTTTTATTATTAAACACCTTCAACCTCTCACCTGTGAACACCACCATAGTCGTTTTTATTATTAAACACCTTCACCCTCTCACCTGTGAACACCGCCATAATCGTTTTTATTATTAAACACCTCAACCTCTCACCTGTGAACACCACTATAGTTGTTTTTATTATTAAACACCTCAATCTCTCACCTGTGAACACCACCATAGTCTTTTTTATTATTAAACACCTTCACCCTCTAACCTGTGAACACCATCATAGTCGTTTTTATTATTAAACACCTTCAACCTCTCACCTGTGAACACCACCATAGTCGTTTTTATTATTAAACACCTTCAACCTCTCACCTGTGAACACCACCATAGTCGTTTTTATTATTAAACACCTTCAACCTCTCACCTGTGAACACCACCATAGTCGTTTTTATTATTAAAAACCTCAACCTCTCATCTGTGAACACCACCATAGTCGTTTTTATTAATAAACACCTTCAACCTCTCACCTGTGAACACCACCATAGTCGTTTTTATTATTAAACACCTCAACCTCTCACCTGTGAACACCACTATAATCGTTTTTATTATTAAACACCTTCACCCTCTCACCTGTGAACACCACCATAATCGTTTTTATTATTAAACACCTCAACCTCTCACCTGTGAACACCACCATAGTCGTTTTTATTATTAAACACCTCAACCTCTCACCTGTGAACACCACCATAGTCGTTTTTATTATTAAACACCTTCAACCTCTCACCTGTGAACACCACTATAGTCGTTTTTATTGTTAAACACCTTCAACCTCTCACCTGTGGACACCACCATAGTCGTTTTTATTAATAAACACCTTCAACCTCTCACCTGTGAACACCACCATAGTCGTTTTTATTATTAAACACCTTCACCCTCTCACCTGTGAACACCACCATAGTCGTTTTTATTATTAAACACCTTCTCCGTCTCACCACTGAGCACCACTATGGTCGTTTTTATTATTAAACACCTCAACCTCTCACCACTGAGCACCACTATGGTCGTTTTTATTATTACACACCTTCAACCTCTCACCTGTGAACACCACCATAGTCGTTTTTATTATTAAACACCTTCAACCTCTCACCTGTGAACAACACTATGGTCGTTTTTATTATTAAACACCTTCACCCTCTCACCTGTGAACACCACCATAGTCGTTTTTATTATTAAACACCTTCAACCTCTCACCTGTGAACACCACCATAGTCGTTTTTATTATTAAACACCTTCAACCTCTCACCTGTGAACACCACCATAGTCGTTTTTATTATTAAACACCTTCACCTCTCACCTGTGAACACCACCATAGTCGTTTTTATTATTAAACACCTTCAACCTCTCACCTGTGAACACCACTATAGTCGTTTTTATTATTAAACACCTTCAACCTCTCACCTGTGAACACCACTATGGTCGTTTTTATTATTAAAACACCTTCAACCTCTCACCTGTGAACACCACCATAGTCGTTTTTATTATTAAAACACCTTCAACCTCTCACCTGTGAACACCACTATAGTCGTTTTTATTATTAAACACCTTCAACCTCTCACCTGTGAACACCACCATAATCGTTTTTATTATTAAACACCTTCAACCTCTCACCTGTGAACACCACCATAGTCGTTTTTATTATTAAACACCTTCAACCTCTCACCTGTGAACACCACCATAATCGTTTTTATTATTAAACACCTTCAACCTCTCACCTGTGAACACCACCATAGTCGTTTTTATTATTAAACACCTTCAACCTCTCACCTGTGAACACCACCATAATCGTTTTTATTATTAAACACCTTCAACCTCTCACCTGTGAACACCACTTTAGTCGTTTTTATTATTAAACACCTTCAACCTCTCACCTGTGAACACCACCATAATCGTTTTTATTATTAAACACCTTCACCCTCTCACCTGTGAGCACCACCATAGTCGTTTTTATTATTAAACACCTTCACCCTCTCACCTGTGAACACCGCCATAATCGTTTTTATTATTAAACACCTCAACCTCTCACCTGTGAACACCACTATAGTTGTTTTTATTATTGAACACCTCAATCTCTCACCTGTGAACACCACCATAGTCTTTTTTATTATTAAACACCTTCACCCTCTAACCTGTGAACACCATCATAGTCGTTTTTATTATTAAACACCTTCAACCTCTCACCTGTGAACACCACCATAGTCGTTTTTATTATTAAACACCTTCAACCTCTCACCTGTGAACACCACCATAGTCGTTTTTATTATTAAACACCTTCAACCTCTCACCTGTGAACACCACCATAGTCGTTTTTATTATTAAAAACCTCAACCTCTCATCTGTGAACACCACCATAGTCGTTTTTATTAATAAACACCTTCAACCTCTCACCTGTGAACACCACCATAGTCGTTTTTATTATTAAACACCTCAACCTCTCACCTGTGAACACCACTATAATCGTTTTTATTATTAAACACCTTCACCCTCTCACCTGTGAACACCACCATAATCGTTTTTATTATTAAACACCTCAACCTCTCACCTGTGAACACCACCATAGTCGTTTTTATTATTAAACACCTCAACCTCTCACCTGTGAACACCACCATAGTCGTTTTTATTATTAAACACCTTCAACCTCTCACCTGTGAACACCACTATAGTCGTTTTTATTATTAAACACCTTCAACCTCTCACCTGTGGACACCACCATAGTCGTTTTTATTAATAAACACCTTCAACCTCTCACCTGTGAACACCACCATAGTCGTTTTTATTATTAAACACCTTCACCCTCTCACCTGTGAACACCACCATAGTCGTTTTTATTATTAAACAACTTCTCCGTCTCACCACTGAGCACCACTATGGTCGTTTTTATTATTAAACACCTCAACCTCTCACCACTGAGCACCACTATGGTCGTTTTTATTATTACACACCTTAAACCTCTCACCTGTGAACACCACCATAGTCGTTTTTATTATTAAACACCTTCAACCTCTCACCTGTGAACACCACCATAGTCGTTTTTATTATTAAACACCTTCAACCTCTCACCTGTGAACACCACCATAGTCGTTTTTATTAATAAACACCTTCAACCTCTCACCTGTGAACACCACCATAGTCGTTTTTATTATTAAACACCTTCACCTCTCACCTGTGAACACCACCATAGTCGTTTTTATTATTAAACACCTTCAACCTCTCACCTGTGAACACCACTGTAGTCGTTTTTATTATTAAACACCTTCAACCTCTCACCTGTGAACACCACCATAGTCGTTTTTATTATTAAACACCTTCACCTCTCACCTGTGAGCACCACCATAGTCGTTTTTATTATTAAACACCTTCAACCTCTCACCTGTGAACACCACTATAGTCGTTTTTATTATTAAACACCTTCAACCTCTCACCTGTGAACACCACCATTGTCGTTTTTATTATTAAACAACTTCAACCTCTCACCTGTGAACACCACTATAGTCGTTTTTATTATTAAACACCTTCACCCTCTCACCTGTGAACACCACCATAGTCGTTTTTATTATTAAACACCTTCAACCTCTCACCTGTGAACACCACTATAGTCGTTTTTATTATTAAACACCTTCAACCTCTCACCTGTGAACACCACTATGGTCGTTTTTATTATTAAAACACCTTCAACCTCTCACCTGTGAACACCACCATAGTTGTTTTTATTATTAAACACCTTCACCCTCTCACCTGTGAACACCACTATAATCGTTTTTATTATTAAAACACCTTCAACCTCTCACCTGTGAACACCACCATATTCGTTTTTATTATTAAACATATTCACCCTCTCACCTGTGAACACCACCATAGTCGTTTTTATTATTAAACACCTTCAACCTCTCACCTGTGAACACCACTATAGTCGTTTTTATTATTAAACACATTCAACCTCTCACCTGTGAACACCACCATAGTCGTTTTTATTATTAAACACCTTCAACCTCTCACCTGTGAACACCACTATGGTCGTTTTTATTTTTAAACACCTTCAACCTCTCACCAGTGAACACCACTATGGTCGTTTTTATTATTAAATACCTTCAACCTCTCACCTGTGAACACCACCATAGTCGTTTTTATTATTAAACACCTCAACCTCTCACCTGTGAACACCACCATAGTCGTTTCTATTATTAAACACCTTCAACCTCTCACCTGTGAACACCACCATAGTCGTTTTTATTATTAAAACACCTTCACCCTCTCACCTGTGAACACCACCATAGTCGTTTTTATTATTAAAACCCCTTCACCCTCTGACCTGTGAACACCACCATAGTCGTTTTTATTATTAAACACCTTCACCCTCTAACCTGTGAACACCATCATAGTCGTTTTTATTATTAAACATCTTCAACCTCTCACCTGTGAACACCACCATAGTCGTTTTTATTATTAAACACCTTCAACCTCTCACCTGTAAACACCACCATAGTCGTTTTTATTATTAAACACCTTCAACCTCTCACCTGTGAACACCACCATAGTCGTTTTTATTATTAAACACCTTCAACCTCTCACCTGTGAACACCACCATAGTCGTTTTTATTATTAAACACCTTCAACCTCTCACCTGTGAACACCACCAGAGTCGTTTTTATTATTAAAACACCTTCACCCTCTCACCTGTGAACACCACCATAGTCGTTTTTATTATTAAACACCTTCAACCTCTCACCTGTGAACACCACTATATTCGTTTTTATTATTAAACACCTTCAACCTCTCACCTGTGAACACCACCATAATCGTTTTTATTATTAAACACCTTCAACCTCTCACCTGTGAACACCACCATAGTCGTTTTTATTATTAAACACCTTCGACCTCTCACCTGTGAACACCACCATAATCGTTTTTATTATTAAACACCTTCAACCTCTCACCTGTGAACACCACCATAGTCGTTTTTATTATTAAACACCTTCAACCTCTCACCTGTGAACACCACCATAATCGTTTTTATTATTAAACACCTTCAACCTCTCACCTGTGAACACCACTATAGTCGTTTTTATTATTAAACACCTTCAACCTCTCACCTGTGAACACCACCATAATCGTTTTTATTATTAAACACCTTCACCCTCTCACCTGTGAGCACCACCATAGTCGTTTTTATTATTAAACACCTTCAACCTCTCACCTGTGAACACCACCATAGTCGTTTTTATTATTAAACACCTTCACCCTCTCACCTGTGAACACCACCATAATCGTTTTTATTATTAAACACCTCAACCTCTCACCTGTGAACACCACTATAGTTGTTTTTATTATTAAACACCTCAATCTCTCACCTGTGAACACCACCATTGTCGTTTTTATTATTAAACACCTTCACCCTCTAACCTGTGAACACCATCATAGTCGTTTTTATTATTAAACACCTTCAACCTCTCACCTGTGAACACCACCATAGTCGTTTTTATTATTAAACACCTTCAACCTCTCACCTGTGAACACCACCATAGTCGTTTTTATTATTAAACACCTTCAACCTCTCATCTGTGAACACCACCAGAGTCGTTTTTATTATTAAACACCTTCAACCTTTCACCTGTGAACACCACTATAGTCGTTTTTATTATTAAACACCTTCAACCTCTCACCTGTGAACACCACCATAGTAGTTTTTATGATTAAACACCTCAACCTCTCACCTGTGAACACCACTATAATCGTTTTTATTATTAAACACCTTCACCCTCTCACCTGTGAACACCACCATAATCGTTTTTATTATTAAACACCTCAACATCTCACCTGTGAACACCACCATAGTCTTTTTTATTATTAAACACCTCAACCTCTCACCTGTGAACACCACCATAGTCGTTTTTATTATTAAACACCTTCAACCTCTCACCTGTGAACACCACCATAGTCGTTTTTATTATTAAACACCTTCAACCTCTCACCTGTGAACACCACCATAGTCGTTTTTATTATTAAACACCTTCAACCTCTCACCTGTGAACACCACCATAATCGTTTTTATTATTAAACACCTTCAACCTCTCACCTGTGAACACCACTATAGTCGTTTTTATTATTAAACACCTTCAACCTCTCACCTGTGAACACCACCATAATCGTTTTTATTATTAAACACCTTCACCCTCTCACCTGTGAGCACCACCATAGTCGTTTTTATTATTAAACACCTTCAACCTCTCACCTGTGAACACCACCATAGTCGTTTTTATTATTAAAACCCCTTCACCCTCTGACCTGTGAACACCACCATAGTCGTTTTTATTATTAAACACCTTCACCCTCTAACCTGTGAACACCATCATAGTCGTTTTTATTATTAAACATCTTCAACCTCTCACCTGTGAACACCACCATAGTCGTTTTTATTATTAAACACCTTCAACCTCTCACCTGTAAACACCACCATAGTCGTTTTTATTATTAAACACCTTCAACCTCTCACCTGTGAACACCACCATAGTCGTTTTTATTATTAAACACCTTCAACCTCTCACCTGTGAACACCACCATAGTCGTTTTTATTATTAAACACCTTCAACCTCTCACCTGTGAACACCACCAGAGTCGTTTTTATTATTAAAACACCTTCACCCTCTCACCTGTGAACACCACCATAGTCGTTTTTATTATTAAACACCTTCAACCTCTCACCTGTGAACACCACTATATTCGTTTTTATTATTAAACACCTTCAACCTCTCACCTGTGAACACCACCATAATCGTTTTTATTATTAAACACCTTCAACCTCTCACCTGTGAACACCACCATAGTCGTTTTTATTATTAAACACCTTCGACCTCTCACCTGTGAACACCACCATAATCGTTTTTATTATTAAACACCTTCAACCTCTCACCTGTGAACACCACCATAGTCGTTTTTATTATTAAACACCTTCAACCTCTCACCTGTGAACACCACCATAATCGTTTTTATTATTAAACACCTTCAACCTCTCACCTGTGAACACCACTATAGTCGTTTTTATTATTAAACACCTTCAACCTCTCACCTGTGAACACCACCATAATCGTTTTTATTATTAAACACCTTCACCCTCTCACCTGTGAGCACCACCATAGTCGTTTTTATTATTAAACACCTTCAACCTCTCACCTGTGAACACCACCATAGTCGTTTTTATTATTAAACACCTTCACCCTCTCACCTGTGAACACCACCATAATCGTTTTTATTATTAAACACCTCAACCTCTCACCTGTGAACACCACTATAGTTGTTTTTATTATTAAACACCTCAATCTCTCACCTGTGAACACCACCATTGTCGTTTTTATTATTAAACACCTTCACCCTCTAACCTGTGAACACCATCATAGTCGTTTTTATTATTAAACACCTTCAACCTCTCACCTGTGAACACCACCATAGTCGTTTTTATTATTAAACACCTTCAACCTCTCACCTGTGAACACCACCATAGTCGTTTTTATTATTAAACACCTTCAACCTCTCATCTGTGAACACCACCAGAGTCGTTTTTATTATTAAACACCTTCAACCTTTCACCTGTGAACACCACTATAGTCGTTTTTATTATTAAACACCTTCAACCTCTCACCTGTGAACACCACCATAGTAGTTTTTATGATTAAACACCTCAACCTCTCACCTGTGAACACCACTATAATCGTTTTTATTATTAAACACCTTCACCCTCTCACCTGTGAACACCACCATAATCGTTTTTATTATTAAACACCTCAACATCTCACCTGTGAACACCACCATAGTCTTTTTTATTATTAAACACCTCAACCTCTCACCTGTGAACACCACCATAGTCGTTTTTATTATTAAACACCTTCAACCTCTCACCTGTGAACACCACCATAGTCGTTTTTATTATTAAACACCTTCAACCTCTCACCTGTGAACACCACCATAGTCGTTTTTATTATTAAACACCTTCAACCTCTCACCTGTGAACACCACCATAATCGTTTTTATTATTAAACACCTTCAACCTCTCACCTGTGAACACCACTATAGTCGTTTTTATTATTAAACACCTTCAACCTCTCACCTGTGAACACCACCATAATCGTTTTTATTATTAAACACCTTCACCCTCTCACCTGTGAGCACCACCATAGTCGTTTTTATTATTAAACACCTTCAACCTCTCACCTGTGAACACCACCATAGTCGTTTTTATTATTAAACACCTTCACCCTCTCACCTGTGAACACCACCATAATCGTTTTTATTATTAAACACCTCAACCTCTCACCTGTGAACACCACTATAGTTGTTTTTATTATTAAACACCTCAATCTCTCACCTGTGAACACCACCATTGTCGTTTTTATTATTAAACACCTTCACCCTCTAACCTGTGAACACCATCATAGTCGTTTTTATTATTAAACACCTTCAACCTCTCACCTGTGAACACCACCATAGTCGTTTTTATTATTAAACACCTTCAACCTCTCACCTGTGAACACCACCATAGTCGTTTTTATTATTAAACACCTTCAACCTCTCATCTGTGAACACCACCAGAGTCGTTTTTATTATTAAACACCTTCAACCTTTCACCTGTGAACACCACTATAGTCGTTTTTATTATTAAACACCTTCAACCTCTCACCTGTGAACACCACCATAGTAGTTTTTATGATTAAACACCTCAACCTCTCACCTGTGAACACCACTATAATCGTTTTTATTATTAAACACCTTCACCCTCTCACCTGTGAACACCACCATAATCGTTTTTATTATTAAACACCTCAACATCTCACCTGTGAACACCACCATAGTCTTTTTTATTATTAAACACCTCAACCTCTCACCTGTGAAACCACCATAGTCGTTTTTATTATTAAACACCTTCAACCTCTCACCTGTGAACACCACTATAGTCGTTTTTATTATTAAACACCTTCAACCTCTCACCTGTGAACACCACCATAGTCGTTTTTATGATTAAACACCTCAACCTCTCACCTGTGAACACCACTATAATCGTTTTTATTATTAAACACCTTCACTCTCTCACCTGTGAACACCACCATAATCGTTTTTATTATTAAACACCTCAACCTCTCACCTGTGAACACCACTATAGTTGTTTTTATTATTAAACACCTCAATCTCTCACCTGTGAACACCACCATAGTCGTTTTTATTATTAAACACCTTCACCCTCTAACCTGTGAACACCATCATAGTCGTTTTTATTAATAAACACCTTCAACCTCTCACCTGTGAACACCACCATAGTCGTTTTTATTATTAAACACCTTCAACCTCTCACCTGTGAACACCACCATAGTCGTTTTTATTATTAAACACCTTCAACCTCTCACCTGTGAACACCACCAGAGTCGTTTTTATTATTAAACACCTTCAACCTTTCACCTGTGAACACCACTATGGTCGTTTTTATTATTAAACACCTTCAACCTCTCACCTGTGAGCACCACCATAGTCGTTTTTATTATTAAAAACCTTCAACCTCTCACCTGTGAACACCACCATAGTCGTTTTTATTATTAAACACCTTCACCCTCTAACCTGTGAACACCATCATAGTCGTTTTTATTATTAAACACCTTCAACCTCTCACCTGTGAACACCACCATAGTCGTTTTTATTATTAAACACCTTCAACCTCTCACCTGTGAAC
Organism: Flabesymbios commensalis; assembly: GCA_964017125.1. Taxonomy (NCBI): domain Eukaryota; kingdom Metazoa; phylum Annelida; class Polychaeta; order Terebellida; family Flabelligeridae; genus Flabesymbios; species Flabesymbios commensalis. Next base: position 63,710 of record CAXHKU010000402.1, read on the forward strand.
ACCACCATAGTCGTTTTTATTATTAAACACCTTCAACCTCTCACCTGTGAACACCACCAGAGTCGTTTTTATTATTAAACACCTTCAACCTTTCACCTGTGAACACCACTATAGTCGTTTTTATTATTAAACACCTTCAACCTCTCACCTGTGAACACCACCATAGTCGTTTTTATGATTAAACACCTTCAACCTCTCACCTGTGAACACCACTATAGTCGTTTTTATTATTAAACACCTTCAACCTCTCACCTGTGGACACCACCATAGTCGTTTTTATTAATAAACACCTTCAACCTCTCACCTGTGAACACCACCATAGTCGTTTTTATTATTAAACACCTTCACCCTCTAACCTGTGAACACCATCATAGTCGTTTTTATTATTAAACACCTTCAACCTCTCACCTGTGAACACCACCATAGTCGTTTTTATTATTAAACACCTTCAACCTCTCACCTGTGAACACCACCATAGTCGTTTTTATTATTAAACACCTTCAACCTCTCACCTGTGAACACCACCAGAGTCGTTTTTATTATTAAACACCTTCAACCTTTCACCTGTGAACACCACTATAGTCGTTTTTATTATTAAACACCTTCAACCTCTCACCTGTGAACACCACCATAGTCGTTTTTATGATTAAACACCTCAACCTCTCACCTGTGAACACCACTATAATCGTTTTTATTATTAAACACCTTCACCCTCTCACCTGTGAACACCACCATAATCGTTTTTATTATTAAACACCTCAACCTCTCACCTGTGAACACCACCATAGTCGTTTTTATTATTAAACACCTCAACCTCTCACCTGTGAACACCACCATAGTCGTTTTTATTATTAAACACCTTCAACCTCTCACCTGTGAACACCACTATAGTCGTTTTTATTATTAAACACCTTCAACCTCTCACCTGTGGACACCACCATAGTCGTTTTTATTAATAAACACCTTCAACCTCTCACCTGTGAACACCACCATAGTCGTTTTTATTATTAAACACCTTCACCCTCTCACCTGTGAACACCACCATAGTCGTTTTTATTATTAAACACCTTCACCCTCTCACCTATGAACACCACTATAGTCGTTTTTATTATTAAACACCTTCACCTCTCAACTGTGAACACCACCATAGTCGTTTTTATTATTAAACACCTTCACCCTCTCACCTGTGAACACCACCATAGTCGTTTTTATGATTAAACACCTCAACCTCTCACCTGTGAACACCACTATAATCGTTTTTATTATTAAACACCTTCACCCTCTCACCTGTGAACACCACCATAATCGTTTTTATTATTAAACACCTCAACCTCTCACCTGTGAACACCACCATAGTCGTTTTTATTATTAAACACCTCAACCTCTCACCTGTGAACACCACCATAGTCGTTTTTATTATTAAACACCTTCAACCTCTTACCTGTGAACACCACTATAGTCGTTTTTATTATTAAACACCTTCAACCTCTCACCTGTGGACACCACCATAGTCGTTTTTATTAATAAACACCTTCAACCTCTCACCTGTGAACACCACCATAGTCGTTTTTATTATTAAACACCTTCACCCTCTCACCTGTGAACACCACCATAGTCGTTTTTATTATTAAACACCTTCACCCTCTCACCTGTGAACACCACTATAGTCGTTTTTATTATTAAACACCTTCACCTCTCAACTGTGAACACCACCATAGTCGTTTTTATTATTAAACACCTTCACCCTCTCACCTGTGAACACCACCATAGTCGTTTTTATTATTAAACACCTTCAACCTCTCACCTGTGAACACCACTATGGTCGTTTTTATTATTAAACACCTTCAACCTCTCACCTGTGAGCACCACCATAGTCGTTTTTATTATTAAACACCTTCAACCTCTCACCTGTGAACACCACCATAGTCGTTTTTATTATTAAACACCTTCAACCTCTCACCTGTGAACACCACCAGAGTCGTTTTTATTATTAAAACACCTTCACCCTCTCACCTGTGAACACCACCATAGTCGTTTTTATTATTAAACACCTTCAACCTCTCACCTGTGAACACCACTATGGTCGTTTTTATTATTAAACACATTCAACCTCTCACCTGTGAACACCACCATAGTCGTTTTTATTATTAAACACCTTCAACCTCTCACCTGTGAACACCACCATAGTCGTTTTTATTATTAAACACCTTCACCCTCTAACCTGTGAACACCATCATAGTCGTTTTTATTATTAAACACCTTCAACCTCTCACCTGTGAACACCACCATAGTCGTTTTTATTATTAAACACCTTCAACCTCTCACCTGTGAACACCACCATAGTCGTTTTTATTATTAAACACCTTCAACCTCTCACCTGTGAACACCACCAGAGTCGTTTTTATTATTAAACACCTTCAACCTTTCACCTGTGAACACCACTATAGTCGTTTTTATTATTAAACACCTTCAACCTCTCACCTGTGAACACCACCATAGTCGTTTTTATGATTAAACACCTCAACCTCTCACCTGTGAACACCACTATAATCGTTTTTATTATTAAACACCTTCACCCTCTCACCTGTGAACACCACCATAATCGTTTTTATTATTAAACACCTCAACCTCTCACCTGTGAACACCGCCATAGTCGTTTTTATTATTAAACACCTCAACCTCTCACCTGTGAACACCACCATAGTCGTTTTTATTATTAAACACCTTCAACCTCTCACCTGTGAACACCACTATAGTCGTTTTTATTATTAAACACCTTCAACCTCTCACCTGTGGACACCACCATAGTCGTTTTTATTAATAAACACCTTCAACCTCTCACCTGTGAACACCACCATAGTCGTTTTTATTATTAAACACCTTCACCCTCTCACCTGTGAACACCACCATAGTCGTTTTTATTATTAAACACCTTCACCCTCTCACCTATGAACACCACTATAGTCGTTTTTATTATTAAACACCTTCACCTCTCAACTGTGAACACCACCATAGTCGTTTTTATTATTAAACACCTTCACCCTCTCACCTGTGAACACCACCATAGTCGTTTTTATTATTAAACACCTTCAACCTCTCACCTGTGAACACCACTATGGTCGTTTTTATTAATAAACACCTTCAACCTCTCACCTGTGAGCACCACCATAGTCGTTTTTATTATTAAACACCTTCAACCTCTCACCTGTGAACACCACCATAGTCGTTTTTATTATTAAACACCTTCAACCTCTCACCTGTGAACACCACCAGAGACGTTTTTATTATTAAAACACCTTCACCCTCTCACCTGTGAACACCACCATAGTCGTTTTTATTATTAAACACCTTCAACCTCTCACCTGTGAACACCACTATGGTCGTTTTTATTATTAAACACCTTCAACCTCTCACCTGTGAACACCACCATAGTCGTTTTTATTATTAAACACCTTCAACCTCTCACCTGAGAACACCACCATAGTCGTTTTTATTATTAAACACCTTCAACCTCTCACCTGTGAACACCACCAGAGTCGTTTTTATTATTAAAACACCTTCACCCTCTCACCTGTGAACACCACCATAGTCGTTTTTATTATTAAACACCTTCAACCTCTCAACTGTGAACACCACTATAGTCGTTTTTATTATTAAACACCTTCAACCTCTCACCTGTGAACACCACCATAATCGTTTTTATTATTAAACACCTTCAACCTCTCACCTGTGAACACCACCATAGTCGTTTTTATTATTAAACACCTTCAACCTCTCACCTGTGAACACCACCATAATCGTTTTTATTATTAAACACCTTCAACCTCTCACCTGTGAACACCACCATAGTCGTTTTTATTATTAAACACCTTCAACCTCTCACCTGTGAACACCACCATAATCGTTTTTATTATTAAACACCTTCAACCTCTCACCTGTGAACACCACTATAGTCGTTTTTATTATTAAACACCTTCAACCTCTCACCTGTGAACACCACTATAGTCGTTTTTATTATTAAACACCTTCAACCTCTCACCTGTGAACACCACCATAGTCGTTTTTATTATTAAACACCTTCACCCTCTCACCTGTGAACACCACCATAGTTGTTTTTATTATTAAACACCTTCACCCTCTCACCTGTGAACACCACTATAATCGTTTTTATTATTAAAACACCTTCAACCTCTCACCTGTGAACACCACCATATTCGTTTTTATTATTAAACATATTCACCCTCTCACCTGTGAACACCACCATAGTCGTTTTTATTATTAAACACCTTCAACCTCTCACCTGTGAACACCACTATAGTCGTTTTTATTATTAAAACACCTTCAACCTCTCACCTGTGAACACCACCATATTCGTTTTTATTATTAAACATATTCACCCTCTCACCTGTGAACACCACCATAGTCGTTTTTATTATTAAACACCTTCAACCTCTCACCTGTGAACACCACTATAATCGTTTTTATTATTAAAACACCTTCAACCTCTCACCTGTGAACACCACCATATTCGTTTTTATTATTAAACATATTCACCCTCTCACCTGTGAACACCACCATAGTCGTTTTTATTATTAAACACCTTCAACCTCTCACCTGTGAACACCACCATAGTCGTTTTTATTATTAAACACCTTCAACCTCTCACCTGTGAACACCACTATAGTCGTTTTTATTATTAAACACCTTCAACCTCTCACCTGTGAACACCACCATTGTCGTTTTTATTATTAAACAACTTCAACCTCTCACCTGTGAACACCACTATAATCGTTTTTATTATTAAAACACCTTCAACCTCTCACCTGTGAACACCACCATATTCGTTTTTATTATTAAACATATTCACCCTCTCACCTGTGAACACCACCATAGTCGTTTTTATTATTAAACACCTTCAACCTCTCACCTGTGAACACCACTATAGTCGTTTTTATTATTAAAACACCTTCAACCTCTCACCTGTGAACACCACCATATTCGTTTTTATTATTAAACATATTCACCCTCTCACCTGTGAACACCACCATAGTCGTTTTTATTATTAAACACCTTCAACCTCTCACCTGTGAACACCACTATAATCGTTTTTATTATTAAAACACCTTCAACCTCTCACCTGTGAACACCACCATATTCGTTTTTATTATTAAACATATTCACCCTCTCACCTGTGAACACCACCATAGTCGTTTTTATTATTAAACACCTTCAACCTCTCACCTGTGAACACCACCATAGTCGTTTTTATTATTAAACACCTTCAACCTCTCACCTGTGAACACCACTATAGTCGTTTTTATTATTAAACACCTTCAACCTCTCACCTGTGAACACCACCATTGTCGTTTTTATTATTAAACAACTTCAACCTCTCACCTGTGAACACCACTATAGTCGTTTTTATTATTAAACACCTTCACCCTCTCACCTGTGAACACCACCATAGTCGTTTTTATTATTAAACACCTTCAACCTCTCACCTGTGAACACCACTATAGTCGTTTTTATTATTAAACAACTTCAACCTCTCACCTGTGAACACCACTATAGTCGTTTTTATTATTAAACACCTTCACCCTCTCACCTGTGAACACCACCATAGTCGTTTTTATTATTAAACACCTTCAACCTCTCACCTGTGAACACCACTATAGTCGTTTTTATTATTAAAACACCTTCAACCTCTCACCTGTGAACACCACCATATTCGTTTTTATTATTAAACATATTCACCCTCTCACCTGTGAACACCACCATAGTCGTTTTTATTATTAAACACCTTCAACCTCTCACCTGTGAACACCACTATAATCGTTTTTATTATTAAAACACCTTCAACCTCTCACCTGTGAACACCACCATATTCGTTTTTATTATTAAACATATTCACCCTCTCACCTGTGAACACCACCATAGTCGTTTTTATTATTAAACACCTTCAACCTCTCACCTGTGAACACCACCATAGTCGTTTTTATTATTAAACACCTTCAACCTCTCACCTGTGAACACCACTATAGTCGTTTTTATTATTAAACACCTTCAACCTCTCACCTGTGAACACCACCATTGTCGTTTTTATTATTAAACAACTTCAACCTCTCACCTGTGAACACCACTATAATCGTTTTTATTATTAAAACACCTTCAACCTCTCACCTGTGAACACCACCATATTCGTTTTTATTATTAAACATATTCACCCTCTCACCTGTGAACACCACCATAGTCGTTTTTATTATTAAACACCTTCAACCTCTCACCTGTGAACACCACTATAGTCGTTTTTATTATTAAAACACCTTCAACCTCTCACCTGTGAACACCACCATATTCGTTTTTATTATTAAACATATTCACCCTCTCACCTGTGAACACCACCATAGTCGTTTTTATTATTAAACACCTTCAACCTCTCACCTGTGAACACCACTATAATCGTTTTTATTATTAAAACACCTTCAACCTCTCACCTGTGAACACCACCATATTCGTTTTTATTATTAAACATATTCACCCTCTCACCTGTGAACACCACCATAGTCGTTTTTATTATTAAACACCTTCAACCTCTCACCTGTGAACACCACCATAGTCGTTTTTATTATTAAACACCTTCAACCTCTCACCTGTGAACACCACTATAGTCGTTTTTATTATTAAACACCTTCAACCTCTCACCTGTGAACACCACCATTGTCGTTTTTATTATTAAACAACTTCAACCTCTCACCTGTGAACACCACTATAGTCGTTTTTATTATTAAACACCTTCACCCTCTCACCTGTGAACACCACCATAGTCGTTTTTATTATTAAACACCTTCAACCTCTCACCTGTGAACACCACTATAGTCGTTTTTATTATTAAACACCTTCAACCTCTCACCTGTGAACACCACTATGGTCGTTTTTATTATTAAAACACCTTCAACCTCTCACCTGTGAACACCACCATAGTTGTTTTTATTATTAAACACCTTCACCCTCTCACCTGTGAACACCACTATAATCGTTTTTATTATTAAAACACCTTCAACCTCTCACCTGTGAACACCACCATATTCGTTTTTATTATTAAACATATTCACCCTCTCACCTGTGAACACCACCATAGTCGTTTTTATTATTAAACACCTTCAACCTCTCACCTGTGAACACCACTATAGTCGTTTTTATTATTAAACACATTCAACCTCTCACCTGTGAACACCACCATAGTCGTTTTTATTATTAAACACCTTCAACCTCTCACCTGTGAACACCACTATGGTCGTTTTTATTTTTAAACACCTTCAACCTCTCACCAGTGAACACCACTATGGTCGTTTTTATTATTAAATACCTTCAACCTCTCACCTGTGAACACCACCATAGTCGTTTTTATTATTAAACACCTCAACCTCTCACCTGTGAACACCACCATAGTCGTTTCTATTATTAAACACCTTCAACCTCTCACCTGTGAACACCACCATAGTCGTTTTTATTATTAAAACACCTTCACCCTCTCACCTGTGAACACCACCATAGTCGTTTTTATTATTAAAACCCCTTCACCCTCTGACCTGTGAACACCACCATAGTCGTTTTTATTATTAAACACCTTCACCCTCTAACCTGTGAACACCATCATAGTCGTTTTTATTATTAAACATCTTCAACCTCTCACCTGTGAACACCACCATAGTCGTTTTTATTATTAAACACCTTCAACCTCTCACCTGTAAACACCACCATAGTCGTTTTTATTATTAAACACCTTCAACCTCTCACCTGTGAACACCACCATAGTCGTTTTTATTATTAAACACCTTCAACCTCTCACCTGTGAACACCACCATAGTCGTTTTTATTATTAAACACCTTCAACCTCTCACCTGTGAACACCACCAGAGTCGTTTTTATTATTAAAACACCTTCACCCTCTCACCTGTGAACACCACCATAGTCGTTTTTATTATTAAACACCTTCAACCTCTCACCTGTGAACACCACTATATTCGTTTTTATTATTAAACACCTTCAACCTCTCACCTGTGAACACCACCATAATCGTTTTTATTATTAAACACCTTCAACCTCTCACCTGTGAACACCACCATAGTCGTTTTTATTATTAAACACCTTCGACCTCCCACCTGTGAACACCACCATAATCGTTTTTATTATTAAACACCTTCAACCTCTCACCTGTGAACACCACCATAGTCGTTTTTATTATTAAACACCTTCAACCTCTCACCTGTGAACACCACCATAATCGTTTTTATTATTAAACACCTTCAACCTCTCACCTGTGAACACCACTATAGTCGTTTTTATTATTAAACACCTTCAACCTCTCACCTGTGAACACCACCATAATCGTTTTTATTATTAAACACCTTCACCCTCTCACCTGTGAGCACCACCATAGTCGTTTTTATTATTAAACACCTTCAACCTCTCACCTGTGAACACCACCATAGTCGTTTTTATTATTAAACACCTTCACCCTCTCACCTGTGAACACCACCATAATCGTTTTTATTATTAAACACCTCAACCTCTCACCTGTGAACACCACTATAGTTGTTTTTATTATTAAACACCTCAATCTCTCACCTGTGAACACCACCATTGTCGTTTTTATTATTAAACACCTTCACCCTCTAACCTGTGAACACCATCATAGTCGTTTTTATTATTAAACACCTTCAACCTCTCACCTGTGAACACCACCATAGTCGTTTTTATTATTAAACACCTTCAACCTCTCACCTGTGAACACCACCATAGTCGTTTTTATTATTAAACACCTTCAACCTCTCATCTGTGAACACCACCAGAGTCGTTTTTATTATTAAACACCTTCAACCTTTCACCTGTGAACACCACTATAGTCGTTTTTATTATTAAACACCTTCAACCTCTCACCTGTGAACACCACCATAGTAGTTTTTATGATTAAACACCTCAACCTCTCACCTGTGAACACCACTATAATCGTTTTTATTATTAAACACCTTCACCCTCTCACCTGTGAACACCACCATAATCGTTTTTATTATTAAACACCTCAACATCTCACCTGTGAACACCACCATAGTCTTTTTTATTATTAAACACCTTCACTCTCTCACCTGTGAACACCACCATAATCGTTTTTATTATTAAACACCTCAACCTCTCACCTGTGAACACCACTATAGTTGTTTTTATTATTAAACACCTCAATCTCTCACCTGTGAACACCACCATAGTCGTTTTTATTATTAAACACCTTCACCCTCTAACCTGTGAACACCATCATAGTCGTTTTTATTAATAAACACCTTCAACCTCTCACCTGTGAACACCACCATAGTCGTTTTTATTATTAAACACCTTCAACCTCTCACCTGTGAACACCACCATAGTCGTTTTTATTATTAAACACCTTCAACCTCTCACCTGTGAACACCACCAGAGTCGTTTTTATTATTAAACACCTTCAACCTTTCACCTGTGAACACCACTATGGTCGTTTTTATTATTAAACACCTTCAACCTCTCACCTGTGAGCACCACCATAGTCGTTTTTATTATTAAAAACCTTCAACCTCTCACCTGTGAACACCACCATAGTCGTTTTTATTATTAAACACCTTCACCCTCTAACCTGTGAACACCATCATAGTCGTTTTTATTATTAAACACCTTCAACCTCTCACCTGTGAACACCACCATAGTCGTTTTTATTATTAAACACCTTCAACCTCTCACCTGTGAACACCACCATAGTCGTTTTTATTATTAAACACCTTCAACCTCTCACCTGTGAACACCACCAGAGTCGTTTTTATTATTAAACACCTTCAACCTTTCACCTGTGAACACCACTATAGTCGTTTTTATTATTAAACACCTTCAACCTCTCACCTGTGAACACCACCATAGTCGTTTTGATGATTAAACACCTTCAACCTCTCACCTGTGAACACCACTATAGTCGTTTTTATTATTAAACACCTTCAACCTCTCACCTGTGGACACCACCATAGTCGTTTTTATTAATAAACACCTTCAACCTCTCACCTGTGAACACCACCATAGTCGTTTTTATTATTAAACACCTTCACCCTCTAACCTGTGAACACCATCATAGTCGTTTTTATTATTAAACACCTTCAACCTCTCACCTGTGAACACCACCATAGTCGTTTTTATTATTAAACACCTTCAACCTCTCAACTGTGAACACCACCATAGTCGTTTTTATTATTAAACACCTTCAACCTCTCACCTGTGAACACCACCAGAGTCGTTTTTATTATTAAACACCTTCAACCTTTCACCTGTGAACACCACTATAGTCGTTTTTATTATTAAACACCTTCAACCTCTCACCTGTGAACACCACCATAGTCGTTTTTATGATTAAACACCTCAACCTCTCACCTGTGAACACCACTATAATCGTTTTTATTATTAAACACCTTCACCCTCTCACCTGTGAACACCACCATAATCGTTTTTATTATTAAACACCTCAACCTCTCACCTGTGAACACCACCATAGTCGTTTTTATTATTAAACACCTCAACCTCTCACCTGTGAACACCACCATAGTCGTTTTTATTATTAAACACCTTCAACCTCTCACCTGTGAACACCACTATAGTCGTTTTTATTATTAAACACCTTCAACCTCTCACCTGTGGACACCACCATAGTCGTTTTTATTAATAAACACCTTCAACCTCTCACCTGTGAACACCACCATAGTCGTTTTTATTATTAAACACCTTCACCCTCTCACCTGTGAACACCACCATAGTCGTTTTTATTATTAAACACCTTCACCCTCTCACCTATGAACACCACTATAGTCGTTTTTATTATTAAACACCTTCACCTCTCAACTGTGAACACCACCATAGTCGTTTTTATTATTAAACACCTTCACCCTCTCACCTGTGAACACCACCATAGTCGTTTTTATGATTAAACACCTCAACCTCTCACCTGTGAACACCACCATAATCGTTTTTATTATTAAACACCTTCACCCTCTCACCTGTGAACACCACCATAATCGTTTTTATTATTAAACACCTCAACCTCTCACCTGTGAACACCACCATAGTCGTTTTTATTATTAAACACCTCAACCTCTCACCTGTGAACACCACCATAGTCGTTTTTATTATTAAACACCTTCAACCTCTTACCTGTGAACACCACTATAGTCGTTTTTATTATTAAACACCTTCAACCTCTCACCTGTGGACACCACCATAGTCGTTTTTATTAATAAACACCTTCAACCTCTCACCTGTGAACACCACCATAGTCGTTTTTATTATTAAACACCTTCACCCTCTCACCTGTGAACACCACCATAGTCGTTTTTATTATTAAACACCTTCACCCTCTCACCTGTGAACACCACTATAGTCGTTTTTATTATTAAACACCTTCACCTCTCAACTGTGAACACCACCATAGTCGTTTTTATTATTAAACACCTTCACCCTCTCACCTGTGAACACCACCATAGTCGTTTTTATTATTAAACACCTTCAACCTCTCACCTGTGAACACCACTATGGTCGTTTTTATTATTAAACACCTTCAACCTCTCACCTGTGAGCACCACCATAGTCGTTTTTATTATTAAACACCTTCAACCTCTCACCTGTGAACACCACCATAGTCGTTTTTATTATTAAACACCTTCAACCTCTCACCTGTGAACACCACCAGAGTCGTTTTTATTATTAAAACACCTTCATCCTCTCACCTGTGAACACCACCATAGTCGTTTTTATTATTAAACACCTTCAACCTCTCACCTGTGAACACCACTATGGTCGTTTTTATTATTAAACACCTTCAACCTCTCACCTGTGAACACCACCATAGTCGTTTTTATTATTAAACACCTTCAACCTCTCACCTGTGAACACCACCATAGTCGTTTTTATTATTAAACACCTTCACCCTCTAACCTGTGAACACCATCATAGTCGTTTTTATTATTAAACACCTTCAACCTCTCACCTGTGAACACCACCATAGTCGTTTTTATTATTAAACACCTTCAACCTCTCACCTGTGAACACCACCATAGTCGTTTTTATTATTAAACACCTTCAACCTCTCACCTGTGAACACCACCAGAGTCGTTTTTATTATTAAACACCTTCAACCTTTCACCTGTGAACACCACTATAGTCGTTTTTATTATTGAACACCTTCAACCTCTCACCTGTGAACACCACCATAGTCGTTTTTATGATTAAACACCTCAACCTCTCACCTGTGAACACCACTATAATCGTTTTTATTATTAAACACCTTCACCCTCTCACCTGTGAACACCACCATAATCGTTTTTATTATTAAACACCTCAACCTCTCACCTGTGAACACCGCCATAGTCGTTTTTATTATTAAACACCTCAACCTCTCACCTGTGAACACCACCATAGTCGTTTTTATTATTAAACACCTTCAACCTCTCACCTGTGAACACCACTATAGTCGTTTTTATTATTAAACACCTTCAACCTCTCACCTGTGGACACCACCATAGTCGTTTTTATTAATAAACACCTTCAACCTCTCACCTGTGAACACCACCATAGTCGTTTTTATTATTAAACACCTTCACCCTCTCACCTGTGAACACCACCATAGTCGTTTTTATTATTAAACACCTTCACCCTCTCACCTATGAACACCACTATAGTCGTTTTTATTATTAAACACCTTCACCTCTCAACTGTGAACACCACCATAGTCGTTTTTATTATTAAACACCTTCACCCTCTCACCTGTGAACACCACCATAGTCGTTTTTATTATTAAACACCTTCAACCTCTCACCTGTGAACACCACTATGGTCGTTTTTATTAATAAACACCTTCAACCTCTCACCTGTGAGCACCACCATAGTCGTTTTTATTATTAAACACCTTCAACCTCTCACCTGTGAACACCACCATAGTCGTTTTCATTATTAAACACCTTCAACCTCTCACCTGTGAACACCACCAGAGACGTTTTTATTATTAAAACACCTTCACCCTCTCACCTGTGAACACCACCATAGTCGTTTTTATTATTAAACACCTTCAACCTCTCACCTGTGAACACCACTATGGTCGTTTTTATTATTAAACACCTTCAACCTCTCACCTGTGAACACCACCATAGTCGTTTTTATTATTAAACACCTTCAACCTCTCACCTGAGAACACCACCATAGTCGTTTTTATTATTAAACACCTTCAACCTCTCACCTGTGAACACCACCAGAGTCGTTTTTATTATTAAAACACCTTCACCCTCTCACCTGTGAACACCACCATAGTCGTTTTTATTATTAAACACCTTCAACCTCTCAACTGTGAACACCACTATAGTCGTTTTTATTATTAAACACCTTCAACCTCTCACCTGTGAACACCACCATAATCGTTTTTATTATTAAACACCTTCAACCTCTCACCTGTGAACACCACCATAGTCGTTTTTATTATTAAACACCTTCAACCTCTCACCTGTGAACACCACCATAATCGTTTTTATTATTAAACACCTTCAACCTCTCACCTGTGAACACCACCATAGTCGTTTTTATTATTAAACACCTTCAACCTCTCACCTGTGAACACCACCATAATCGTTTTTATTATTAAACACCTTCAACCTCTCACCTGTGAACACCACTATAGTCGTTTTTATTATTAAACACCTTCAACCTCTCACCTGTGAACACCACCATAATCGTTTTTATTATTAAACACCTTCACCCTCTCACCTTTGAGCACCACCATAGTCGTTTTTATTATTAAACACCTTCAACCTCTCACCTGTGAACACCACCATAGTCGTTTTTATTATTAAACACCTTCACCCTCTCACCTGTGAACACCACCATAATCGTTTTTATTATTAAACACCTCAATCTCTCACCTGTGAACACCACTATAGTTGTTTTTATTATTAAACACCTCAATCTCTCACCTGTGAACACCACCATGGTCGTTTTTATTATTAAACACCTTCACCCTCTAACCTGTGAACACCATCATAGTCGTTTTTATTATTAAACACCTTCAACCTCTCACCTGTGAACACCACCATAGTCGTTTTTATTATTAAACACCTTCAACCTCTCACCTGTGAACACCACCATAGTCGTTTTTATTATTAAACACCTTCACCCTCTCACCTGTGAACACCACCATAGTCGTTTTTATTATTAAACACCTCAACCTCTCACCTGTGAACACCACCATAGTCGTTTTTATTATTAAACACCTTCAACCTCTCACCTGTGAGCACCACCATAGTCGTTTTTATTATTAAACACCTTCACCCTCTCACCTGTGAACACCACCATAGTCGTTTTTATTATTAAACACCTCAACCTCTCACCTGTGAACACCACCATAGTCGTTTTTATTATTAAACACCTCAACCTCTCACCTGTGAACACCACTATAATCGTTTTTATTATTAAACACCTTCACCCTCTCACCTGTGAACACCACCATAATCGTTTTTATTATTAAACACCTTCAACCTCTCACCTGTGAACACCACCATAGTCGTTTTTATTATTAAACACCTTCACCCTCTCACCTGTGAACACCACCATAATCGTTTTTATTATTAAACACCTCAATCTCTCACCTGTGAACACCACTATAGTTGTTTTTATTATTAAACACCTCAATCTCTCACCTGTGAACACCACCATGGTCGTTTTTATTATTAAACACCTTCACCCTCTAACCTGTGAACACCATCATAGTCGTTTTTATTATTAAACACCTTCAACCTCTCACCTGTGAACACCACCATAGTCGTTTTTATTATTAAACACCTTCAACCTCTCACCTGTGAACACCACTATAATCGTTTTTATTATTAAACACCTTCACCCTCTCACCTGTGAACACCACCATAGTCGTTTTTATTATTAAACACCTTCAACCTCTCACCTGTGAACACCACCATAGTCGTTTTTATTATTAAACACCTTCAACCTCTCACCTGTGAACACCACCAGAGTCGTTTTTATTATCAAACACCTTCAACCTTTCACCTGTGAACACCACTATAGTCGTTTTTATTATTAAAAACCTTCACCCTCTCACCTGTGAACACCACTATAATAGTTTTTATTATTAAACACCTTCACCCTCTCACCTGTGAACACCACCATAATCGTTTTTATTATTAAACACCTTCAACCTCTCACCTGTGAACACCACCATAGTCGTTTTTATTATTAAACACCTTCAACCTCTCACCTGTGAACACCACCATAGTCGTTTTTATTATTAAACACCTTCACCCTCTCACCTGTGAACACCACCATAATCGTTTTTATTATTAAACACCTCAACCTCTCACCTGTGAACACCACCATAGTCGTTTTTATTATTAAACACCTCAACCTCTCACCTGTGAACACCACCATAGTCGTTTTTATTATTAAACACCTTCAACCTCTCACCTGTGAACACCACTATAGTCGTTTTTATTATTAAACACCTTCAACCTCTCACCTGTGGACACCACCATAGTCGTTTTTATTAATAAACACCTTCAACCTCTCACCTGTGAACACCACCATAGTCGTTTTTATTATTAAACACCTTCAACCTCTCACCTGTGAACACCACCATAGTCGTTTTTATTATTAAACACCTTCAACCTTTCACCTGTGAACACCACCATAGTCGTTTTTATTATTAAACACCTTCATCCTCTCACCTGTGAACACCACCATAGTCGTTTTTATTATTAAACACCTTCAATCTCTCACCTGTGAACACCACCATAGTCGTTTTTATTATTAAACACCTTCAACCTCTCACCTGTGAACACCACCATAGTCGTTTTTATTATTAAACACCTTCAACCTCTCACCTGTGAACACCACCATAGTCGTTTTTATTATTAAACACCTTCAACCTCTCACCTGTGAACACCACCATAGTCGTTTTTATTATTAAACACCTTCACCCTCTCACCTGTGAACACCACTATAGTCGTTTTTATTATTAAACACCTTCAACCTCTCACCGCTGAGCACCACTATATAGGCGCTTTTATTTGTTGTATTAGCCGATAAAATCACAAGTTATGTGCTTTTGTTGAATCAATGTTTGCTCAATGTTGGTCCACCGTCTACGACGTTTAACCAACGTTAACACAGTAATTGTCAACGGCTTGTGTCTGCTGGGTTAGTAGCTAATACACACACACATACGTCAAGCGTTAGCGTTTTTTACATATTTGTCGAATCCTCTGAACCATTTTACGATGCGCATTTGATTATGGTCTTTGAAAACTTGGCCATGTTTAAGTTATATTATCTGAATTTTATTTCAGTACTTTTAACACACGAAGCGGCCAGACTACATGTACAATCCAATTACTATCATTTCATCCATGTTAATTCCACGACCAAATAAACACGAACTTGGGCGATAAATAACTCTCTCCTCGTGTTCTTTCTGATCTATTTTTTAACCTCTTTGAACTCAACAAACCGCCATTCATCAGAGGATACATCAGTGATGCTGAACACTCAGCACCCACACCTGACACTAATTTATAATCAGCCTGGTCTTAATAATGAGATATCCTACTTAAACTGTCACCTACCAGACATGTATTGTAGTCACTGTTAGCTGTGCTGCTACAGCTAACAGTGAATGATAAGTTGATACAATGTTGATATAATGCTGGTCCAGCATCGTGGACGATTGACCAACATTAAGTCAACATTTGGTCATTTTCACGTGTTTGCAGTGACTGGAATTCTAACCTCAGATTTAATGAGAACCAAGTACAATGGATCAAATACAATCTATAAAAATCAGGTAACTAATATAATTAGTACATATATTTCTACGTGCAAATTCCGTTTACTCACATGTCTAAGTAAATACCATTATTTACCAAAATATATAGGGTAAATACAATTATTTACTGAAATATACAAGAGTAAATACAATTATGTGAATAATTTACACTATGTTTGTTGCAATAATTATTCATTTTTGGGATGGACAAGGTTGTAAAACATACGTATTATCTGCGAACTTCTCTGTGATATATCAATACCCACCAAGTAGATTATATCAATATATATGTACACACGGTTTATAAAGTGTCCACCTCTGTCTAATTGCGCATAGCGTATTAACTTTGTAAACTAGAATCAATTATGTGAATAATTTTCAATATGCAATAATTATTTATTGTCGTGATCAGAAATGATGGGGCCTTGGTAGCTCATGCCCAAAAGTCCCGGGTGTTCTTATCACCTCCAAACCAAATTTAACATGATTTTTTCAGATCTAAACTACATTCAACATGTTACAATCATATCCCAACCAAACATAACCCGTTCTTACCACCTCTAAACCAAGTAAATTCGCACCATACAAATATTACTTCACAAAGTGTATTTGCTACTCAACTTATTTCCTTTTGTGATCATGGCGTCGGAATATTCAGACAAAGTGCTATTACGAAATCAGTATAGTGCAATACCGGGTTTAATTTTAATACTAAATGAAGACTCAAAGTGTTGTCACGAAGCAATTTATAGCACGATCAGATACACAAAGCTGTTGAATGTGGATGTTCCCCATGATTGCACACTTTTGATCATATCATTTATTACGTCTAAATCCCCTGGTACACTGTTGCACTTAGAGTGATAAATAAAAAAAATGACTTGGCAACTTGTTGCCCCAGAGCTACTGCATCGACAATCATCTACATATATACATGAGCTAATATTGCGGTTATCATAGAGTCATGATATTTTGTGAGCTTGTTTCATTCAATGTCACCTTTTTGGGATTCAATTATAACTACTCTTTCACCTTGGTCATGCATGCGCCCCGGGTTCGATCCCCGCTGATCCTGCATGGGGTTTTCAGTGAATTATCATTGTTTCCCCCCTCTCAATGTGACTCCGCGATCACGTTAATGGCGGCTTCGTCGAATTAAGATTGAACTAAGTATATCGACGTTAATTTCGTGCAGGGCCATGCGCTGACGGATGTATAATGACAGTGTTTATATTGCATTACTTATATTATGTTGTTGACACAAGCTTATAGTTGATGTTGCTAACTTGGTCGTCTATGTTTCTTCTCTACATATATAATACAAGTGGTTGAGAAATTTAGATTTCATTGTTATAGTTTTCTATCATGCTGATGTACGTCTTCAGGGTCGGAAATGACCCCGCATGGTAGTTACAGTTTATGTACCACGCCTGTGTGACTTTTGTTAATAAACGACCGGCGCGTAGTCATAGGTTATGTATTAATATAGGGTTAAAAAGTGTCCAACCCTGGTAGTCATAGGCCACTTATCACGCCTGTATGACTAGGGTTAAGCACAGACTTTATGTTCAAAGTATATCGATGTGGATCAGTGCCTGCCCGATGTCAGTAAATCAGCTGTTTATAGCTTCCTGCTATACATTCCACGCTAGGCCTATCAAGATTCACAGGTTTTATATGTATAACATATGTATATAGTATATGCTGAAAAAGACGGGGACTAAAATAATATATGTCTAAACGTATATAATGTATATATGCAGTATGTGGATATCTACAGTGAACATTAGGTTGATGCTGTTCGGATTGATGTTATTTATTGGACTTTATAATGAAGGTCAGTTAAATGGTTGTCCCACCAGAACCCTAAGGTACTGATTCCTACTGAAAGGTACATTATACGTTTAAACAACGTTAGCTAAGTATTTCTTTATTCTGAACATATAATGTAATATATGCGTTTTCTATGCGTTCTCTATGCGCAAAAGTAATGCACAAGACAATGAATAAATATAATAAGGGTACATATGGGAATGGATACATTGATGAAAAAAATAACTGAACTAGGGATGGATGATTGAATAAATAAATGAATGGACGAATAAATGAATAAATGTATAAATGAATGTATGAATAAATGAATGAATGAGTGAATGAATGAATGAATGAATGAATGAATGAATGAATAAATGAATGAATGAATGAATGAATGAATGAATGAATGAATGAATGAATGAATGAATGAAGGAATGAAGGAATGAAGGAATGAATGAAGGAATGAATGAATGAATTCGAGTATGATGGACAGGACCAGCACTGGTTCAATGTTTCTGGTTATGGATGATGGTTTGATGTATGGGTTGATTGATAGCCATATGGAATCAAGTATAATAATGTACTCTCGACAAATGATAGAAAAAATCTGTATTTTCTTTGTGGCGTTGAATAGGCACATGAATGAACAAGTCCAGCGATCAGGTGGTCAAAGGTGAAACAAATCGGGTGATCAGTCTCAATCTTATTGTGTAATCTTAAAACTGTTCTTTCCCAATTAAAAATTCCTCCCGCCAAAATTAGAAAAACACTGAAATATATACAGCTTATTGATGATTTTCAGTTCATTGTCTACCATGTCTAAAGTAGGCGGTGAATACTTAATGGGTTTTAGCGTCTCTATCGCCGCTGTGTATGTTATATTTTCACCGCTGATTTTGTAAATGTATCAAGTATACAAAAATATGTATATCTTACAAACCATATGTTATAATTCTTATGTTTTGTCTATAGTTTCAGGGTTTGATCTATGCCCATTGGAATATATCCTGCACAACAACTATTGTTATAGTTTTTCATCCAATAAAAAGAATTGGTACGATGCTAAAACCATATGCGAAGATCATAGCTCATATTTGAGCAGTGTTACAAACGATGAAGAGTTGGACTTTTTATTACGGGAGGATAAATCCGCAGAGTTTTCTCTTGATGGTGTAAGGTACGCG